>NDXB01001299.1:23539-37382 GCA_002631895.1 Agapornis roseicollis | reverse complement strand
AGGAAGGAAGGAAGGAAGGAAGGAAGGAAGGAAGGAAGGAAGGAAGGAAGGAAGGATGGAAGGGAGCAAGGAAAGAAGGAGGGAAGGCAACCTCTGTGTTTGATGGAGCTGGGGGCTCTCATTCCTTCCTGGTTACAGGTCTGTAAGCAGTTTTGGAGGAATCCTGCCCTTTTGAAGGAGGATTTAACTGGAACACGGTCTTCAACCTCAAGTTTTGAAATTTATTTCACACAGGCACCTTGTATTTCTGTGAGAACATTGATGAATTTGGTAAATTAATGTCTCCATCATCACAACATTTCAGCTTCATTGTCTTGCAGAAGTACAGTTGTAACTTCAGTTTGCACAACACTGCAGCCTCCCTCCATCATTATTCAGATACTGGTGTGTCTGAAATAATTTCTTATAGTGACGTGTAATGTATAGTGCCCGTCTTTATAATCCTTTCATGTGAGCTCAGTACAAGAGTTGGAGTAACTGGAAGGTAGATGTGAAGAGACAAGTGAATACACCAGCCTCATACTGCAGCTGAGTTAATGAACTGTATCCCTTTGTCCACCTGACTGAGTTCTAGGGGCTGATGGCATTTTATCCTTAAATTTTCCTGTAGGGACTGATTAGGGATGGGTGTAAATATGAAAGAGTCCTTACTTCACAAAACTTACAAGTCAAAGGTTTTTACTAAGAGTCTTTTCTGATTGGAACAGTTGTTATAAAAAAAGAACATATCCCCCTCTGATGAGGTAAACTGCAATAAAATGAAACATAATAACCAGCTATATCCACTGTTAACCCTATAAACTTAAAGATTTTTTCTTTGTTCCACCTATTTTAGAATTTAACCAGTTCCTCTGATCAAATTCTCCTTTGTCCGTTATTTCATTCCTCTCCTTTCCTATTTCATTGGTTTTTCTGCATCTCATTCAAATGCACCTGTTTTGAGACAATGATCCAGTTCAGCATTCTCTGGTATATTCCGTATCTTTGTGGCATTTTTGCACTTACCTTTTTCTTCTAAATGGCAATTTTATGTAGCAGCTGATAGAGAATGCAATTCCCTTGCATATTTTGAGAATATTCAAGGTTTGTGTTGTGTTTCCTTACACTCATTCCTGTTAAACTTCATATTTCTACTTTCAACATTAACTTTAACTTCCACTATATCATTGTAACTTATCAGAATAATATCTTGTTATGCATGAAATACTGTTTTAGAAGTGTTAATCTGGTTTATTTGTCTACATAGCATGAATTTGTCAATCTCCCAGGCAAACTGCACTGAAAGCTACAGCAATCCTGTATCTCCAGTGTGTGAGATCTGAAGTTAGAATTTAAAACTCACTCTGAACTTGGAATATTCCTGAAGGTAGCCAGAACAGTCACTGGAAACAAAGGAAAAACTGTGTGAGGAAGGGATACTATAAAAGGATAAAAAGGTATGTCAAAGGAGAAAAAAATAACAATAATTCTGGGTGGCACAAAATGATTAATTACAGATTTATTAGTAAACTGTAGTGATTGATAAATCCTTGCATTCATTTACTTCATTCAGGGTAACTTGAGTCCAATGACACATTCTTCTGCTTTGGATGAAGTCAGAGGTGTTTGGAAGAGGGACAGAAAAGTGGGGAAAGGAATTGAAAGATGACCTGAGACAAGAGAGCTAGGAAATACAATTGGTCTTTTGGATACTTTTATCAAAAGCTAAGCTTCCTTCGATATTGCTTGTTTGCAGTTTGGAATGACAGACAACAGTCCTGTTCTCAATGTCAGCATTACGTGTTCTGCCCTTCTTACCGGTGTTTCTCATAACTTGAAAAATGCAAGCGTTTTGTTCCATTGTCTAAAATGAACCCTAAGAAAGGGTTAAAAAGATGCTCATGAGAAAAATAATGAATAAAAATTTAAAAATATGGAAAACGCAACTTTGGCTATAAGGCTTTCTAGGGCTTACAAGAGAGAATGCATAAAAATTGTTTTAATTTATCTACTGATAATTATCTGATAATACTGATAATATACTGATAATATACTGATAATACTGATAATTATCATTTTAGCTGTATCACCCTTGACCTTGTTTACTATTTCCAGTGTACATTGTAATTTTGTTTTTTATAACTGTTCGCAGTGCCATTGATGTCAGCAAACCTGCGAGCAATTTCTGATTGTTGTTAGAACAAGATAGTCTGTGAAAGCTTGAGCTCCTTCTTGAGCTCCTTCTTTTTTTATCCCATCATCTCTGTTGGTTTTTTTTTTTTTCTTTTGAAACTAATATGGTCTAGGCATTTAAATATTTAAAAAGGCTGATTTTGGGGTGTGTATGACCTGTAAAAGCTATACAAGGGCAATAACGGCAGTGTGCTTAGCCTTGGCTTTAATTTTCCTGTGGTGTTAACTTGGCACCTGAGGCAAATTTTTTCTCTGAGAAGTGTCAAAAATATATCATGTATTAGTATCAAACTTAAAATAAATTCATTACTAATTTTAAGAAAGAGCTGACTCAATGCTTTAGATGATTAATGCAAAGCACTAGCTATAGCTTGTTACCATGCACAGCATCCAGCTTATACACTAAATTTAAACAAGATGAATAAGGGGAATAGCTTTAATTCTCTACAATTTTATTATTATTATTATTTTTCTTCAATGCACTGATTTTAACTCTCTTTCAAATGGTTTCTTTCATTCCTAACATTAAATGGTGGAATGATGAATGTATTTGCTCTCCTCAGTTTAATTCAAAACCTGTTTCCTTTTTCACTCCTCCTCCAAAATGTTGTCATTCATAAGTGTATATGACACTGAAATATTAGGCCTTACTCAGTATATACATAGGTGGAAAAGAAAGACAACAAAACATCTGTAAAATGTGAGTGCTTCCAGCCAAAGGATCGTGGATACCAAGTATCTCATGGTATTGTACCTTGTCACAAAATACTGCTTATGTTCTGACTGAACAACACAAGCATTTATTAGCATCCTTACACCTATGCTCTTCTGTTTTCCTGGTAGTTTATGATGTAAAGTACACAACCTCTGTGTACTTGAAATAGAGTCACTACTTCTTCTCTCATAATATCTATACTCTCTCTGCTCTCTTACAGTGTTGTTCAGATAATAGGCCATAGTCTGTGGCCACATCTTTAGTACAGGCTAAAATAATTTTCAAATGTCACTTAAGGTAGCAAATAGGCTGGACAAAAATGGGTCCAGGACTGAAAGAGCACACAATAAAACTATTTGTATTCTGTTCCTTAGACCTCACTGAGGCTGAGGATCCTTGCTCCTGCTTCTTATCTGCAGTTGCTAAAAAAAAAACATAACCAGCTATCTGTTCCGTATCTAACATGCTGCCTTGGCAGACTAAGGAATTAAAAAAAGGAAATGTCTCTTTGGAAATCAGTGCATGATACTATGTCCGTACCATGCAGTCTGGGAAAAGAAGCAGGAAGATTTTAATGACAGATCTTTTTTATGGAAATATTTGAGAGCTTGGTGTGTTATGAAATATATGCAAGCATTTGCTGCTGCATGGTTTATAATACCCTGAAGCAAGTTGTAAGACTTATCAGCATCTGGGAAGATCAGAACTTTGCATTTGGGTTTTGATTAATCAAATACATTATGAAATCTTTGCTATGCCTGATTTTTTAGAGAGTCTATTTTTGATATTAATATGTCTCTACAGATTAGATACAGATCAGTTGTTTCATGAAAATAATTCTCTTATCTTTTTCTTCTTGTACAAAAAAATATGTTTTTAAAAACAAAAACCATCAGATAAATATTTAAACACAGATTTCCTTCATGTGGGTGTCTCTTCCATGCTATTTCACTTATAGGTCTTTGTACAAATGAGACACTTTGAAATGTAGGACGTTTAAGAGTCTCTAACTTTTTAAACAATCACTAGAGGCCTGCAGACTGCTTCCTAGGAGGAGACAGTCGGTTGTATTTCATTCAGTGTCTTTATGGCTGTGTGTTAGAAGCCTGAGTGTTAAACCACGAATCTCATCCTATTAACCCAGTCATATAACCTTGAGCTATGCAGACTTGCAGATGACAACACCCAGTATCTCTAACATGTGTATCAGTCAGGGTGTGATCTTTTTATCAGGTACAATTGATGTTTGAAAGAATCTGCATTAAACAGGCAAATATGCATAGTCTGACTCAAAAGCACCTACAGTAATTTTTCCAGTGTTAGAATAATAACACTGGTCACTTCTAACACTGTATTGGGGGTCTGTCAGTAATTACATTATAATCCTCTTTCATCCCTTTGGATAAGGCTAATAAACTTTTTTTTTTTTAATTTTACTAAACTGGGGAAACCTGATGTGTTCATGTTATAAATGTGCATATTACAAAAGGACTGCCAAAATGAGTGTCTCAAGTTTTTTTCTGTTCTCTTTTGCTGTTCATGATAGCTCAATAATTCATTTGTTTTAATGCAGCAAAAAAAAAAGTGCAAATGACTCTTTAGATAAAAATGAACATTCAAGATTTAATATTTTAACCTGAAGGACACAGCTTTCCTCTTCAGAAAGCAGGCCTATTACGCAAGTGCAATCTTTTTCAAGCAAACTGGCAAAGCTTTTCACCACACAGGCTAGAAGTTCAATCCTGCCAGGTGCTGAGCAGCCTCAGCTCAGGCTGAAGCTGGCTGGCAGGGACCCAGCACTTTCCAGGATCAAGTCCATAATGCATAAGCACACCAGCTACTTTGATACCAGCGACCTTAAACGTTTTGGTCTATGGTGTCAATGATCCATGAACTAAGACAGATTTACTGTACACAAGTGACAGCAGTGGTTTAAGAAGAATAAGTAAGGAAGTTGTGTTAGCCTTCACTTTGACTCTCCTTGCTCACAGTGTGTACCGTAAGCCCTGGGTTTACCTATGTACCACAAGATCTGGTTTTTTTCTTTTTCTGTTGAGTTTTCTTGTATAATCTAGCTTTGTAAAATTTCTTCCTGACAAGTAATAATTTTGCTGAGTAAATGATCAGTAGCTTCGTAAACATAATAATTGTAATGACAGGTTTACATAGTTATTATACTCCCCACTATGTGAAAATTTATAATGGGTGCATTTAGGACATACTTGTGTCCTGAGGCTTCTGGATCAGTTGTGTGCAATGTCCCACATCTGTGCATGCACAGAGATCAGCAGTTGGATGCCTCTGATTTTTGGTCTGCAAGCCTGGCATATGACCCAGAAAGCACTACACATACTACTCTCTTCTTGTGCTACATTCTTCTTTTCCACTTCCTGCATCGTAAAAGCTAGTTTGTTGGGTTTTTTTCCTTTTTATTCTACACAGCAGTCATTTTCATTGCCGTTCTGTAAGCAAAGAGCTTTCTCAGCAAATGGAATTATTTTCCGTTTTGCTTCAGTCATGTTAGGGTCCCCCTGTTCTAGAGGGGACATGAAAGTGCTGCTAGAGGGCTTTCAGATCTGGAACTATGTAGTCATTTCTCTGTTGTGTCTGTCTGCCACTCTGGGCTAACTCCTACCAAGTGACAAGAGCCCCAGTGGGGGTTTGGAAGGGGAAGCTGCTCAATGCAAAACATATTTGGCCTCCTTCAGACGTCATTCCTGAGCCTCCCAGTTGCTATTATCCTGGTTTTTTTCTCTCCTGTACACATAAATACTGCACAAGCATACACATAGACACATGCACATGGAGACATGCAGTTCCATGTCAATGAGTGGATAGCCTGGAAGTAAACAACTGGTCATAGACCATTTTTTAAGATATTCTTAATGGTTTCCAGAGTACATACTGTAAACCTGTGATTGTGCAGGCAACAAATTTACAAATGCATATTCCTTTTCTGTACTCTGAAAGAAAATCAGACAATTTCGTGACACAGAGTTGACAGACAGATAAACAATCCCAATTTAAAAATACATAAGATGATGAATAGAATTTCAGAAATGAACCATAGTTTATCTTGTTAATTCTTACTGTGTCTGAGTAGCGATGAAAGGAACGGTGCCAGAACTCAAGGATATGATGAATAAGAAAGAGCAAAATGACAACCAAAGGCCCTGGTGACCAGAAAACAAGCTACAGTTTGTCCCCCAGAGAAAGACAGTGATGGGTTGAACTTGCCATTAGAGGGAAGATTAAGTGTCCTTGGTTCCTCAGTTAGTTAATTATACACTCAAGTCTTCCCAGTATATCACATAAGCCAGGCGTTTTGCTTTTGAATATCTGTATACTGACTGCTTGGATTGCTTATTGGTTATTTCTCTTGACAAGTCAAACCTGAACATTAAATCCCATTGGCAACAACTATCTGTCAAGAGCAAAAAAAATAAGAGTTGTGTATTTAGTTTTCATTATAGAAGTGCTTGTAGTTGAAAAAATATGTACCTGTCAAGTTCTCGACATCTCGCTGGGGATGCAAGCAATGCTGTTGTGATTTCAAAACCTGGCTGACAAATTCACGTTCCAGTAGTAAAGACAAATCAAGGTTTTTTTCCTTTTTTTTCCCCTTTTTTTTTCTTTTTGCTTTTTTCACCGCTTTGACAGTCATACATAACAATTTGAGACCTAAGTGGCACTTTGATGCACTATTCCATTATTAAGTGGAATAGTCACTATAGAATAGATGACGGGCCTGTACTCAAGGCATTGTGAATTAAACAGCTTTCAACAATGGGGAAAATCGAATGGCCTAAAGAATTCTGAAACATAAAAAAATAATGATTAAAAATGTGTTTCAGAATCAGCAAGACATATAATTTAAAATAATGGCAGATACTGAAATTCAAACTAAAGAAAACAAAGTATATTTTAGAAGAATCTTTAAAGTTCAGAGGAAACATTAAATAATTAGCAAACATCACTAAACCCACAATTACAAATTTTAAATATGACTCTTTGATGAATCATAGAAAATTAGCATGACATAAAAAATTCTACCTAAAATTTAAGATATGAAGACCTAAAACCTTTCTCATGTGGCAGTACTTTAACAGTATATTAATTGACTAGTTTTGTGCTGGCATTTCCTGTGCCTAAAGGTAGAGTTTTTAACCAAAGTATCATTGACTTAAAGTACTTAAATTAATTCTTTTGTCAATAACTGTACAGCTAATCAATACACCTGGAATTAAACAAGTGTTTTTGGCCAGAAGGCACGCTAATCCCTGGTCTCTTTTTGTTACAATTCATTAATCATTCAGCCACTCCCAATAAAAGGTTTCCCTGTTTGAGTCAGAAAGTTTGATACACCAAACTGTCCAGAGTGGCAAGTAGAATAAGGAAAACTAAAGAAAGGTTTCCAAACTGATATTTTTACTGAGAAAATAAAATTCCAAAAGCTACATTGATAACAAGTCATGCTATATTTTTAGCTAATAAAACTTAAGTAGATATTTTTTCCTATTAAGATAAAACTCAAAAAATGTAATACTTGTTATACCCCAGAGCATAATTGGTCATATATTATCTTTTGGTTTTAAGATTTTTAAAGGCTAAGAAATTACTTTTCAAACATTGATCCAGTGAGATTACTGAAAAAAAAAAAAACCCACCAAGCAATGAAAATTCTATTAATCGACAAAGTTCTAAAATATTTGCTACAATACTTATCTCTGTGCTGTTCTGACAATTATATCAAAGTGATTTCTATCTCCAAATAGGATGTGGATTACAATTTCAGTGCTTAGTACTCCAAATCTTATTTTTTTTTCTTATTCTGCACTAGAAAAACAAAATTGAATTATTCCTTTATCCTTTTCAACCAGTAATCCTACAATGCATATAAAGCCACATTAGGAATGTAGTGTACTTCATAAAATGGCATAGGACATGGCTCATATTTACAATCAAAAAAACCTCAAAAAATCCTAAGAATCAAACTTTCCAATTTGGTTATGATCCGTTAAAAGATAAAGATGGTTTGAGCAAGTTACTAAAAAAAGATTTCTTCAATATCCTACTTTTCATTCCAAGGCACTAAGGGAGCAAAAAAGAAATGTAATTATGAGAAATAAAATAAGGATTTTCTTAGTTACAATTCCTGGCCCTTCACTGATTGCAGTAAATTATAAATTATGCAGTCAATGTAGGCCAACAAAAGAAGACATCTTCAAATCTCAGTCAAAGGTAATTACTTAAGTCGGCTGAATGTTCCCTTTTCATAGAGTGTGATCTCTCTTTGACAGCTCACACTGACAGATGACCTTCTCAGCGACGTTCTTATCCTTCGGATCATGAGCAGTGTGCCTCTCTCCCTGAATATCTCTATATATTTGTGACACTAAGCTTTCAAATACAGCTATTGACAAATCAGAACATCAGTCTAAGTGCTGGTCTTCCTATCACTCACAATAAAGTAGCTATCACTTGTGGTGTTGTAGAGCAAGCACATCTCTGAAAAATGAGTTCTCACCAAGTGCTAATTTGACACAGCTCGCTTGCCTTCCCATAATTGCTCTGTCATTGTCAGTTGGCAGTTCGGGCTCATTCCTGGAAGCTGTGCCGTACAATTGGATACAATTACTCCCATTTACCACCACTATTATGCCACTGATGTTGCCCAGTTCGCATATTGACATGCCTCATTAAACCTGGATGCAGGCCATTAATGAACATTGTTAGCATTTCTCTTAAACTTTTTGCCTCTAATAAACAGTCAGTGTTCCATGAAGGAGCACTGCCATCCTTGTGATATGATATTTATTATCTTATGGGGGAAGGGGACTCTGCAAATGGAAACTATCCAGATGCTGTGAGAGAGATATATGGCTAGATCAGTGTAGAATAGCCCTGATCAGAAGGACCTTTTCCATCAGGGGCATCCTACCATTAACCAGGTGACCTCTCCTATCCAAGAGAAGACAGGACGGATAAACACAATAACCTCGGGGCAGCCCAGTAGGTGCAGGTTTCTCAAGGTTGCCCTGGCTCCTGTGGCTTCCCTCAGCCCCATCCTACCCCCAGGTGGTGCTGCGGGACGCAGCAGAGAGCATTTTGCCCTGGGTCCTCAATCCATTATGTCCAGCCACTCCGACGTGCATTTTTATTCAGAGATAATTATGTGTTGATCAGAGAAGTCAGCGGCTGTCACCCATATGGCAGGCACACCTGCAGTGTGACATAGGTGGTAACGATGGCATGCTCTTGAGCTGTCATGACAGGGACAGGGACTTTATTATGTATATGTCACCATTTCTCTTAGGGAAATTATCCTTTTCCATACAATGACAATAATGAACCTTACAACACTTTCATAAACCTTGTTTCCAGGCCTTTTTCTTGACCTTCATTAAAACTCTGCCTAACAAATTCAATGCTTTATGAACAAAATGCAAACTTTCCAAGCAAATGTAAGTGAGCTTTTGGAGCTTCTTGTTAACTGCTTTGCACTGTTAAGCCACTTGGAGAGTCAAGGACCCTGCAGAGCACATCAGCTCCTTCATAAGGACCATGAGCATGTATAGAAAGACTATGAGAAGGACTAACTAGCTTTTAAGTTTAGAAATCTGGCTGGGTCTTAGAGAGTATTAGGAGAAATTTAGTATCTTTTTAATGCTAAAGGAAACCGCTCTACAGAATAGAATAGAATAGAATAGAATAGAATAGAATAGAATAGAATAGAATAGAATAGAATAGAATAGAATAGAATAGAATAGAATAGAATAGAATAGAATAGAATAGAATAGAATAGAATAGAATATTTTCTGATGGAAGGTACCTACAGTGATCATCCAGTCCAATTGCCTGACCAATTCTGTGTTCAACAAAAGCAAAAGTATTTTATCAAAGGCATTATCCAAATGCCTCTTAAGCATTGACACGTTCAGGACATCAACCACTCCTCTAGAAATCCTGTTCCAGAGTAACATAATACAGAATTATATTACCCCAGAATTACTCTCACTCTCCTCTTGCCTTTCTTTGCTTCATTCTTTACATATTTCTTTACATATTTCCTTCTGCTATTTTGTCGTGGCACAACAGAGTCTCTCTGGAACTGAAACTAAAGAAGAACAGACAGAAAGGAATTTTGTATCCAGAGAGAAGGAAAAAGAAAGGGAAGCGAGCTCATGCTATTTCTCTCAGGCATCTGTGAAAGTCATATCTAAGTATCAAAAGGGGAAACTGAAAAACACTTACAATAATGTCTATTATTTAGGTGGTCTTTTAATGCAAAACCTTCTAATTACAGTGTTCTCAGTTAAAAATGAACACTCAAGACATTAGAAAAATTATGGTACAAATTGATGTTATCAGTGTCTCTTTTACAGCTAAGTTTTCTTTTCTTAAAGCTTCAAGAATTTGAATATGCAGTGTAGTTGACATTTTCTAACTTTGGGTTATCTTTCATAAAGATATTCATGTGAGTGCATGTGCGTAACAAGCTGCTTGCTGTGGTTGTATTTAACATATTTCTCCCATTTTATATATACAAATCTACTGTCTGCAATGTTATTTCAATAGCAATACAGTACTTCAGAGTAGAAATAATTTCTTACATGTGAATGTTGTCTATGTGTCTAGAGAGAACAGAGGTCTGAGGGAATATAGCTTTAAATTTACATTTTAAATTTAAATGGATTTGACAAAAGTTGCTAGCAGAGGAAAAAATGTAAAATTTGGGACATTTGCAAAGTTATGAACTTTCTCAGTCTCTTTCAAATGTAAATATTGTACTGTTGAAAGTGCTTGCAGGACATGTATATGAATTCTGAAATAACATTCTGTCATGGTTTAAACCCAGCCACACAGCTCATTTACTCACTCACCCCCGTTTCTTGTTCTCCCCTGCTTCCAGAGGGATGGGGAGGAGAATCAAAAGAATGCAACTCCCACAGGTTGAGATAAGAACAGTTTAGTAACTAAGGTATAACACAAATCACTATTCACCAATAATNAATCAAAAGAATGCAACTCCCACAGGTTGAGATAAGAACAGATTAGTAACTAAGGTATAACACAAATCACTATTGCTACCACCAATAATAATAACGATAAGGAAATAACAAGGGAAGAGGGTATGATACCACCCGCCAAAAACGAGCCCAACCGGGAAGCGAAGTGTCTTTCCGGGTAACTCTCAGTTACATCCTGGGCATGACGTGCTATATGGTATGGAATACCTCTTTGGTCAGTTTGGGTCAGGTGTCCTGTCCCTGCTTCCTCCCAGCCTCCCCTCATCCCTGGCAGGGCATGAGGCTCACAAAGTCCTTGGTCAGAATACACATTACTTAGCAACAACTAAAAACTTCGGTGTTATCAGTTTTGTTCCCAGGTTGAGTCAAAACACAGTACTGCACCAGCTACTAAGAAGGAGAAAAAATGACTGCTATTGCTGAACCCAGGACACATGCCCTTCATTCAGCTGTGGTCTAAATAACCATGCAGAATGCAGAAGTGTATAAAAAGAAATCTGAAAAATTTAACTGAATAATTTCTTTATACTTAGTAGATTACTATTTTGTTCACATGGGTTTGAATAGTTTTATCCATGATAGCCACAAGTTACCTTTACTAAGGCTAGGAAATTAATTTGAAGTTCTCAGGTATATTTTTAATGATTTATAGTTTAATTAATCAGTTGACCACCACAATTACGAATAGTAATATCATGATGCTACATTTAAAAATGGAAATATACAATGGCTTATGAGCCACTAAAGTCCCTAAATTTCTCGTTGATCTCATGGTCAGTATTTTAAGAGGCTGTAGAAGTATTGTACTTTCACAGGGGACAAGAAAATGAGTGGAGTATCACAGGCAACTGAAAGTTGATTAAAATGTAGGCCATCAAAAAGCAATTGTCAGAGCTGGCACTACTCAGGATGTGAAAGTTAACTGTTCTGAGAAGCAGAAAAAAGACTTACTAAACAAGAGTGGTCAAATCTCAGACTATATCCAGAAATAACTTCACAAATAGCCTACAAGTGGACAGCTCTGTGTTATACTGCTCAATATACATGTATCACTGTCAAATGAATATATATAAGTTCTCCCATTTTCCATTCAAACATTAATTGAATCCAATTTAATTCATTAAAAATAATCAAACTGCAGAACAGAATAATATAGTTGCTGAAAGTATGATTTGCACACCAAATTAAGATGGTACACATAACTTCTTTATCTCAGATATAGATGTGTTATTAAAAAGTCAGTGAAGCAGTAATATAACACAATTTTTTTCCAATTTTTGGTTTTTTTTGAGGTGGAAGTAGAATATTTCCTAACTGGGAAGTAAAGGGTCTTGTGGTGATAAAAGTCTGCCTTTTCTAAATCTGATTGCTGTTCTTCAGTCTTTGTGAGGGGAAACCCCTCACAAACATCTAGGGTTAGATAAGATCCAAAGCTAAGAAAAATAAATTAAACATTGTGGGTTTTCTTCTCTTCCCATCTGAGTAGGAATGTACAACATGACAAGAACCATATGGGTCACAGAGTCTCGTTTGCATGTAGCAAATCATGACATAATAAATAATCCAAGAGTATTTCTACTTTCACTTTTCCTGTGAGCAACACAGCACCTATCCATCTCCTAGGCACATATAAACTTGTGAGGGCAAAAAATTCCAAATGCCTCAAAAATTTAATGACAAAAGAGAAGAAGAAAAGCAACCAAGGAAGCCATTATTGCTTTTGATTCCTGAAACAGTAAGGAATTTTTTACAAGGTCCTGTGTAGTAAATCCATGTGAGAAAATGCTGGATACACATTTTGATACGCATTCTGTTCTATGGCAGTAGCAGGGTGCCTTTCTCTCAGTAGCTGATGTTTTATATTCCATACATCCATTTATCCATTTCTATTCCGTATGTCCATTTTATATTCCATATATCCATTTATCATGTTTAAGAGGTTGCTGATGACCTGCTTGAGAAGAGAAAAGCAAAAAGAAAACAAACCAGTACTTTAATGCTAAGGCTTTCTGTTTTGTCGTTGGTTGATTGCTTGATTATTTTCTTTTTTTTGTTGTTGCTGCCTGGGTTTTTTGGTTTTTTTGTTTGTTTGTTTGTTTGAGGTTTTTTTTATTGCTGTTGTTGTTTAAAACTGCTGTCTCACATTAGTAACTTCTTCAATCATAGTAGTCTTTAAATAGAAGAAAAGAAAAATTACTGACAACTGGTGCTGTTGTACTTACGAAGGCTTCCATGCAGTCCCTTTACTTCGAGGTTCTTCTGGCTTCCATGGCAGCTTCAAACAGTATAACTTTATGTCCTGGGTTCAGAGTAAGAAGAGTGATGGTGAGGTTCGAAACGTTTATTGGAAATATAGCCTCCTAATTAAAACTGTTGTTTTTGCAGGCAGTAAATAAATATATTTTAAAAAGACCCGTTACAGCTATGTCTTCTGGTTCCAGGGAGAGCAGATTAGCATAGGTTATTGTGCTATTGAGGTATTTACAACACAAATCAACACTTGAAGCAAAGAAAAAAATAAACTGGGAAATATATGTACCTTCATACAGATTCTCTCTGCTGTTTGTTCTGCTCAGGTAGTCTCCTATTTCTTTTCTAGATAAAGTCTACCCAGGGACAGCACTTTCAGTTTTCCAAATAGAGTGTTGCACGCTTTATTAGGAACTTCAAAATCAGAGAGGAGGAAAATCTGGGAGAAAACATACTGGCTGGTAAATTAAAGTCTTAATTTTACAAACTCTTACCCTCAAATGCAGGTTATCCTAATGACAATAGGTTTTTGAGGAGCCATAGTGGTACAGCCTAAAGACATAATGAAACAGGTCCTTACAGGACAAATTAGCAGAGCAGTATTTGTATACACTGGACAATTAGTCACATCAGAAACTGAAAAAAAAACAAAACAAAACAAAACAAAAAAAGAATT
>NDXB01001299.1:2500-19195 GCA_002631895.1 Agapornis roseicollis | reverse complement strand
TAGAAAAAGGAAAAAAAAAAAAAAAAAAAAAAAAAGAAAGAAAGAAAGAAAGAAAGAAAGAAGAAAAGAAATGAGGAAGGGCTTTTCCCCCCACTCCCCCTTTGGTCTTCATTCTGAACTAGGTACTGGGAATATTGGAGACAGCCTTCTCTGTTTGAGGGAAAAACCCACAATGGAGAGGGTAGGAGTGCTTAGGAAGGATGACATCAATAATCACCTGGGCAACACTGGCACAGTAAGTGTGAATGATTCATTATACTGTAATTAACTTTTAATTAACTTTACCCTGCTTTCTTTATTTTAGAAAATTAAATAAACTCCATTTTATGTTACCTGCTAAACCAATGAGCAGAAGCTAGAGTTCTGCTCTAATTAAGCTCAGCAATATGGCAAAACCGTGTAAAGCATAAGAGATGTTTCTTTGCAACTTTCTTATGTTTTTTAACACTCTGACTTTTTTTCAAATATTTCCCATTGACTGCAGAACACTGAAATCCCACAAAATATTTTCTTAGTCTTGCATTTTTTTTCAGGAAAAACAGCAAATGTGTTTCTTACATAAGAAAATAATTTTCCAAAATCACAACATCCGCTCATTTCTCATTTCCCTCTTCCCCATATTATTCTAAATACCTATAAAGAAATAATAGCAACCAGAACAGGAAGCTGAAATTAACAGATCCAAAGTTGCTGCTTAAAAGGTTTGGGCAGGGAGCAAAAAAATCTGGTATTGATGTTAGCAAATTAAGGAAAATTATATTTCTGACTGTTTGTGGGCTGGTTTTCAGTCAATCAGTTCCATCCAGTGAATACTTCAAGATTTTTCAAAATTGTGTTTTTTTCATCTGGTAGCAAAATAAACTAAATTCTTAGGTTGAAATCTTGTCATATTGGAGGCAGAGGAATTTTGTCATTGACTTCAACGATGGAGGAGAGGGGATACATACTATTAAAACAGACTGAAACATGATCTTTTCCCACTGTAAAAAAAAAAAAAAAAATCTTCTTAATTAGAAATCAATTTTGTTTCACTGAGTATATTCAGTTTTGATAATGCTACTGAATGACTGCATACAGGATGAAGTTCCCAAAAAGAAGACGTTGAACCTAGTCTTTATTAAAATGTTTAGCACTCAGCTTTAGCTTTCCCAAAACAGCTCCTCATCTCTAAGCTTGTGAATATTTTTGAAAACTACTCACTTATTTTCTGCCCTAAAATCTCAAATAAGTTAAAATTTTTAAAATATTAGGACCAAGAAAATTCTTGTTTTCCAGCCAGCTCTACAATCTGCATTTCTACAGACTATAATCTGAATCTACCTTGCTATATGTTAAGTGAAGATCTAGCTGTATAGCTATGCCTATGAAACAGAAAACATTGCAACTGGTGATGGGAGAAAGTCCTTTCCTTTCTTAATTGATCTTCCTTCTCCACCAACATGCAGGATTCCTTGTTGTTCCAGTTACCTATAACAAATCAGTATTTCAGTATGCCTGGCTTCTTTTTCTGCTCTTCTCATCTGCCTGCTATACTGTTTCTCTCTACAGGTATAACTGTAATGAAATTGTATTGCCTGCTTCATATGCCTGGACAAAGCAGATTATCTTCCGATCTCTCAAAATAGATATTCTTAGCTGAATCTCAAATCCAACTAAGACAGAAGTAGGAGGAGTAAAAGGGAAGAAAAGAATATTAAAAATTGCAGGACGGCTAATTAGTAAAGTCGGGGCAATACAGTGACAGAAAATGGCATTTGAAAGAAGCAATTGGAATAGGAGGAAAACATACTGATTTCTGTGGACTATGAGCTGTCTCATAAGAGAAGCTGTTCAAATAGCAGATGGAGCACAGATGTAGGGGAGAGAAAGAGAAATTTTTTGCTGATGGCAAACTCCTTATTTTTCATTTCATTTACAAGGAAAAAGATGGGAATGGTATGTGAAAAAAAAAAGGCATAAGTCATTGATGAGATGTGTCTTTTTTTTTTCCAACATATTCACTTACTATCAGCCCCTTGACAAACAGAAAGCCACACAATTCAGCAAGTAAAATAAAAAATTTCTATTTAACTTCTGTATCATTACTGCTCAGTTACAACATTTGCAGTAAGATGAAAAAGCAAATGCATTTTAACAACATGCTTTTTATTTACAAATTAAAAAAAAATGAAAACTGTTATCTCTTTCTACATGATTGCCTACATATTCCTTCTTCTCCCTAGGGATATCAAGCTTGAATTTCCACTTATCAGCTCTTCACTTCTTTCTGTATTGCTCTGATGTATAGATTAACCTGTCAGACCTAACCCAAAGGCCTTGACCTCTACTCTCCTTTCGGTACTTCTTCAGGATTTTCTCTGCAACGGCATCTACACAAAGTCCATGGTGGACAGGTTGTGGTGCAGTTAGGGAGAGTAAATTTTAATTAATTAATCAATTAATTAATGCTTTGGAACATTCAAGTTATGTAATGTCTCCCTAAGTAACATCATCTTATTTTCATTGCCCTCTTCTTGTCTATTCCCCTCTTTCTTTTTGTGTCATTTTTGCTTGCTGCATCTTGTTTTAAATTAGATTCTTCAGGGCAGGGATGCTGTCAGACCTGGTTTGTACAGTAGCAGGCGTGTTTGAGCCTCCTCCTGACTTGAGCTTTTGGACACAACTGTAATTAATTATCATTTACAATTGAGCCATAGTGATGTTAAATGCCTTGCTCAAGGTGTCAAAGCAAGTCAGCAGCACAGTTCCAAATGAAATCCAGATGGCATCTTTCTCTGCTCTAACCACAAGACCACTGCTTGTTCTGTGGGACTGCTACACTGAAATAAATGTTCAAAGATATCACAAAATTTCCCCAAGAAGACTGATGGTATTTTTTATTTCCCCAGGCTTCTCAGAGAAAAAAACTTCAGATACCTTTTATGTTAAAATGCAGATCTCCTTTTTTAATCTACAATTTCAGAAGCCTCTGGTTGCTATAAAATTACTTCTTGCCTATTCTCAATAAAACGTCTTTGGTTTGTTCTATCCAAACAAATTTCAGTACAGACTGGAGATGCAAAAGATGTAGAAGACTGCAGAGAATGTAACATAATGACTGGGCCCTGAAGAGGAAACTAGCAGCTGCTAGGATAGGTATACTGTACACGTAAAAGTGGTTGCTCTTAGATATATCCTCGCAATATTTTAGACCGTAACCACTCATGGGAGACATTCCTAATTCAGGAACTAATTCTTATCTGTTAGCAATTCAGTTCTTTTACACCTTCAAGAGTTTAAAACTATATCAGGTGATAAATGCTCAGCAAAGATAGAAATCTTCCATACTTGAGCTCTGAATTCACTGAGATATGTATCTGAATAAACCAAAGTGTAGTCTTTCCAAATCATGGGCTACCGACTGCCATGATCAGATTTTTTTTATTGTTTCTACTGTCAACAACAAGCTTGAGACAGTGACACAGCTATAGTGTTCTTACTAATCAGTTGACAGGAGACATACTTGAGGAAGGCTTATTAACAAATAAGAATATACATAGAATCATAGAATAGTCAGGGTTGGAAAGGACCTTAAGATCATCTAGTTCCAACCACCCTGCCATGGGCAGGGACACCTCACACTAAACCATGTCACTCAAGGCTCCAACCTGGCCTTGAACACTGCCAGGCATAGAACATTCACAATCTCCCTGGGTAACTCATTCGAGTGCCTCACCACCCTTACAGTAAAAAATTTCTTCCTTATATCCAATCTAAACCTCCCCTGTTTGAGTTTGAACCCATTACCCCTTGTCCTGTCACTACAGTCCCTAATGAAGAGGCCCTCCCCAGGATCCCTATAGGCCCCCTTCAGATACTAGAAGGCTGCTATGAGGTCCCCATGCAGCCTTCTCTTCCCCAGGCTGAACAACACCAACTTTCTCAGTCTGTCTCCATACAGGAGATGCTCCAGTCCCCCGATCATCCTCATGGCCTTCTCTGGACTTGTTCCAACAGCTCCATGTCCTTTTTATGTTGAGGGCACCAGAACTGCACACAATGCTCCAGCTGAGGTCTCACGAGAGCAGAATAGAGGGGCAGGATCACCTCCTTCGACGTGCTGGTCATGCTCAGCTGGACAGAGGAGAGGAAATATAATCAAAAGCTTATGGGTCAAAGTAAGGAAAGGGAGATATCACTCAAAAAACAGGCTCAACTTGAGGAAATTAATTTATTACATATGAAATCAGAGTATGATAATGAGAAATAAAAACAAAGTCTTAAAACACCTCCCAGCTGCCCCCTTCTGCCTGGCTTAACTTCACTCCTTTTTTCTCTACCTAGTCCCTTCTGGTAGCACAGGCGGATGGGGAATAGGGTTGTGGTCAGTTTGTCACGTTTCTGCTGCTTCTTCCTCCTCACTCTCTCCCCTTGCTCCATCATGGGGTCCCTCCCACAGCAGGCGGTCCTCCAAGAACTTCTAAAATGTGAGTCCTTCCCACAAGCTGCAGTTCTTCATAAATTGCTCCAGTATGCGTTCCTTCCATGGGTGCAGCCCTTCAGGAACAGACTGCTCCAGTGTGGGTCCCTTCCATGGATGCAGCCCTTCAGGAACAGGCTGCTCCAGCATGGGTCCCTTCCATGAGTGCAGCCCTTCAGGAACAGACTGCTCCAGTGTGGGTCCCTTCCATGGATGCAGCCCTTCAGGAACAGGCTGCTCCAGCATGGGTCCCTTCCATGAGTGCAGCCCTTCAGGAACAGACTGCTCCAGCATGGGTCCCTTCCATGGATGCAGCCCTTCAGGAACAGGCTGCTCCAGCATAGGTCTCTCATGGGGTCACCAGTCCTGCAGCAAACCTGTTGCAGCGTGGGCTCCTCTCTTCACAGGGCCACAGGTCCTGCCGGGAGCCTGCTCCAGTGCGGGATTCCCATGGGGTCACAGCCTCCATCAGGCCTCCCCCTGCTCCAGTGTGGGTTCCTCCATGTGCTGCAGGTGGAGATCTGCTCCACCATGGACCTCCATGTGCTGCAGGGCACAGCTGCCTCATCATAGGCTGCACCACGGGCTGCAGGGGATCTCTGCTCTGATGCCTGGAGCACTTCCTCCACCTTCATCTGCATTGACCTGGGTGTCTCCAGAGCTGTTTCTTTCACACCTTCTCAGTCTTCTCTCTGCTGCTGTTACTGCACTGCTGTTTTTTCCCACCTTCTTAACCACGTTATCCTAGAGGTGCTATCACTGTAGCTGATGGACTCAGCTTTGACCATCAAGTGGAAGGTCCATTTTGGATCTGGCTGACATTGGCTCAATCAGACATAGGAGAAGCTTCCAGAAGCTTCTCACAGAAGCCATCCTTCTATCCTCCCCTTTACCCAAACTTTGTTATGCAAGCCCAATACGCCTCTCAATCTTTTTAAAAAATCAAGTCGTTTTGAATTTCAGTACAGATAATGCTCTCTCAGGATAATATTTACCTGAAAGGCCACAGAGAGTGGAAAACCCCTCTATTGTACATATATGTATATATATATATTGCTCCTTCTAATCCTTAAGTGGCTTCTAGAAAGTTACAAAAAAGGTAAATCTGTCCACAGATTATGGTAATTTGATTCTGGATTTTTTTTAACCTGGATTTCTGAGGAATGGATGTTGTCTCATCAGGTTCCACATGTCTACACTTTGTCTGTCTGCTCCTCTCCAGTAATCCTCTAATCTTCTGGCAATTTCAGTTTCAGCCACATTTGAGAATGGATTAGAATCATGAAAGTATGTGATTTCTATAAGATTTATGAAAACAAGTGATTGGGTAGAAAAGATGGAGTTACTAATACTATCTTCAGAGAAGACAGCTTTAACATAAAAGAGCACAGTTTTATTAGACACCTGTGAATCTAGTCTGCATTTGTGATTTCTCTCTCACAGAGATTCCCTGGTATTCAATAAAGCAAAAGTCATAATTGAAGCTTTTCCAATGCCTAATTTTCCCTGTGGATTCTCTATGCTGCAATCTTAATATAATTCACTTAAGAATTATCAATCAACCACAAGACACACATCTAGATTCAACCAACCTATTTATTAACTTTTGTGATGCTTATTATGTATATTTGTCACCCTTGTTCTTTCTTAGATTTGCTACTTTCAGATAGCTGTCATGTACTCTTTCCTTTCAGTCTCCTTTGATTGATGAATATGTTTACTCTCTTCTCAAATGGAACTTTGCTTCAGATATATTGGCCCTACATTTTCTGTGTTGTGCTGGCATTTAGAACAGATTTCAACAGTTTGCTCCGGTTTGGCATCATGTATGTTCCAGGTCCCCAGTTCATGCCCCATTCATTGTTCCACACTAATTAGCACAAGAAGCGCTCATTAGAATTGAAATATTTGCTTTGTAAAGAAGATGGACACTTATGCTACTTTAAACCTGACTCTTGCTCACCTTCTGTCTTCAGTTTCCACCTTTGGGTTGGCCAGATGTAATTTAAACCTTGATTGCAAGTAGATACAGTCCCTCCTGCTTTGATGTGAAAACTGCTTTTTGAGTGATGGAAATTGAAGCTGTGAGTTAAACAGCCAAACTCTCTGCGTCACAGGGCAAGCAAGACTGCTGAAGTTGTCATGTTTGGAGCTAAACTGGCCAAAGTAATTCAGGAGATGTGGCTTAAACCAGCTCTCTTTTAGGTACTCAGACCTAGATTTGCAAGAAGACACTGGCATTGTTGCCACTAGCTGCCACTGAACGTTCAGTAACTAACTTCAAGTTTCGTTCTCAGGTTGCTTGCTGAGGTTTAACACTTAGGGCTCAAGCTGCTGAAGTTATCACCTACAAATTTCTTCATGGATGCAAGGGCTGGTTAGATATGCTTAGAAGAATTTGCATCCTGGCAATCCATTTTCCATTTCATTTTTAAATAAGAGCTTTCTACCCAGTTTGATGTCAACAGTGATTTCAGCATTAGCCTGCATTAAAGCTTCGGATCCTTAATTTGGAACCCAGTATTTCAGCATATGTAACAGAGTACTTCAAAAGACTGAGAACTGCAATGTGGAACATTAGTCTTCTGTGAAGATTTAACTGTGAGTGCTAAACAGAAAGATGCCCAGGAGTGACATCTGCAATGGCATTTGGGTACTTCCAGTTGAAAACATTCCTGAATTATCCTTACAGGACCCCTATATCTGGTCTTTCAGCATCCTATACATTTGCTGGCATTCAGAATTCTCTGCCTGCACAAGGACCGGTTCAGCTTTTTGGTTTGGTTTTTTCTTTTTTTTTTAATAATGCATTTGTATAGCGCTTAGACATGAAGTTACAAAGCCTTACAAAACCCAAGTATCCCTCTGCTCCCTACCCTATATGGAGCTACACTTCGTGTTGTCATAGCTGACATTTTGAGGGCTTTAGGTTAAGCAGTACCTATGCCAGCTACATTAAGGGACTGAAAAAAGAACAGAAAAATCAAACAGAAATCTATTTTTGAATCATAGTAAGTTATCATTACTTAAGTAAACCATAGTAACTATTCACCTAGGAGTTTAACTAGTTCAAGTCACAAAGTGATTCAGAGTTCTAAACTTTATTGAGAACTGCCAGTGTCAATTGTGTCTTTGTTATTGTTTAAGCTGCAACAATTTTCTATTACATGATCCTTCCCTTGGGCATGGCGTTGCTCACCTATCCTGTACCTATCCTTCATGAAGTGATTTTCTAAGTCCCCATTTGGTGTCTAAATTCATAGTTAGACACTAAAAATAATATCTACAATAGCAGGACTGCTGAGGATGAGGAGGACCAAAAACCAGCAAGGTAACAAGTCCAAGCTTGTTAATAAGAAACACAGTTGTATCTGCAGTGCCCCACAGTGCCCCACGTTCTCAGCCCCAGTACTGACTCCAGAGCCAACCTGAGATTGGCAGTCACAGTTCTGAAGTTCTCCTGCCATAAAACACAGTTTTCCACTGGATAGCAAACTTATACAGCAGTTTCTTGTGAAAGTAGGACTGCAGATGGTAGCACAGCCATTAGACTTCTATGTAATCTTCCTTGTGCCCCTAACTTCACTTTATATTCCTCTGATTCTGCCTCCCTGCCACTGCCAAAGATTTTCATAGGAAATATCTATGGTCACTGTGCATTTTTTAATGCTCAAATACTTTCAAGGGCTTCTCTGAACTGGGCTAACATGGATTTTGGTTGACTCTGATTTATTAGTTCATTAATTTTGAATTTTAGATCAGTGTTGTGGATCCACGTATTTAGCCCACCCAAGGTGGCCACAATTCTGCACATGAACAATTAGAATACTTAAGGTATAAACATAAATGTTCTGGCTAACATGTAGCAGTCTAATTATTTTCAGAACTAGCATGTTTTAATGGTTCTCACTTTGTGTGTAAATGCCTAAATTCTTCATAAATTGCACTTCAGGTGCTCACCTGTTTTCTTAGATCTACATGCTTCGGAAACCTGATACTTCCATCATGCTTGTCTTTTATTGCCAAAAGCTGGTGATTTTTTTCTTGAATAGATGCTGTACTGTCCAAACATATCTGTATTTCAGCACTTTGCTGGCTTCTTGGGAATTGGACAGATACCAGGTGCAAGCAGGGTCAAAGCATATATTCAGTATTAGATACAGAAAGACACTTTTCTGTATATTTTAAAAAATTCCTTTCACATTTTCCTGGATTTCAAATTGAAATAGAGATTCAAGCAAATCATTAGTCAGTACCAATGCTTTGTCAGAACAAAGAAACACAGAATTAATACTTTGAACAGCCTCTTGGTGGAAGTGAATTAAAAGGACTTTGGTACTGTAACAGTGGTGGCAGAGGAGAAAGATTTGTTGTCATGTCACCTTCACCTGTGAAAATATCTGTTATGTCTGTATAATGGACAACACCACTATCTAATCCCTTCAAAAATTTGCCTTTGGTGCCCAAGCACAATTAGTAAATCTTACATACTTTCCATGGCTGAGATAACAAAGTCATCATTAGATATAAGATGGATTCCAGTAGTGACCACAGTGATGCTGCCTGGCACTCCTAGAAAATGCTGCCCCCTTGGAAGCCTTGCCCTAGGAATTACTTTCTTCTCCCTTTTGCTAACCTATTTGAAATCTATCACTTTCAATGAGTATTTATCTCCAAGTCAGTAAGTCTGTTTTAGGTAGAATTTTGTGTAATGTCTTATTTCAGTCCATTATCTATGATACTCCACCCTATCTATATGGGCCTCATTCTTACAATTTTCTCCATGTTGACAGACCTTTTCTAAATGCAGAGCCCCTTGGACTCCAGCACCATTCCATATGGAACTAAAACTACATCTGCATGGATAACTGGTGAGATCTGGGTCAGTAATTAAAACATAGAAACTGATTAGTGTTTTTAAAGCATTGACTATTTTTAATAAGCTGACTTTAATTATTAATTGGAATCTCCCTAAATATTCACATATTGATTCCCTTGTATGCCTGAATATTATGCCTAGAATCCATGCAAAATTAATTGGCCAGAATTTTCCCAGTTATTCCTTCCTATCATATAGGGTTATTTTTAGTCTCTGAATCCCTAGCTTGATTAACATTATCTGCAAAAGTTCAAAAAGTCCTTTGGATAGCTCCTTAAAATATTCAGGTGCACCATTTCTAAATTTCCAGATGCATCTTACTTAATTCTGTCTAATAGCAGTTAGAAAGCAAGGAAATTATTACAGGACACATTAAGAGAGATCATTATCAAAGGTGGACAAGTCACTGAACTGCAACTTGCAGGGTCAAGTACTGGCCCTACAATTAGAATCTGTATATTTTTAGGAGTATTAACTAAGCTTATGACTGATTTTGTCCTTTAACATTATCCAGTCCCAGTCAGATATCCAGGCCTTGTTGTGTTTGGTACAATACAGATGAAGGAACAGCCCTCCTCAACAGGCTCAAGTTCATCCCTAAAGTTGGCATGTAACAAATATGGAAGGTAAGGAAGCTTTACAGCCATGAAAAGGCTATCTATCTCCTTCAGAAAAAAGCCTTTACTGAAACAAGGCTGAAACTCTGGGAGGATGCCGAAGTCTTCTGATTTGTTGAAAAGGACTATCTTAGAAGTTCCTGACATGAGTGGAGTTCAGTTCTGGTTTCAGTCAACAAGGAACGTGCTCCAGGAGGATAGTCATCTCTGGCGGTGACAAATGGAATCCATGAAGGCATACTGTAAAAATCACCGTGAGACATGTATGTTCCTCCCTTTGAGGGATGGCCAGCCAAAGGTCATAGCCCCTGCAGATGAACAGAAGACAGCACAATGACCTTCAGTGCGAGGAAAAGACAAACACAGTGGCGACGGTTTTTCATCTCTAATTGCTGAGTGCATATTTGGGAAAAATCCATGTAAGGAAGATCATCTGTCTTCTCTACTTTAACACAGTCCACACATGGATGCAATTGTATTCACACAGCAGGTTGCAAGACTGAGCCTGTAAATATATTTAGTAAGTTACAGGCAGACATAAACTAAAACCATGTGTATTTGCTTTTAAGGCAATCAGCTTCAGTAGTGTTGTCAGCACCTCTGAGGGTCCACCCCAGGTGTAGACGACCTTATTCTCTATAAACACATTCAGTGACATAATTCTGATGTTATCCATTTATGAGGATGTTAAGAGGTATGACACCACCCAGTTCTTAGGTGTGCACTGAGGAATTTTTGGAACCTGATTACAGAGCAAGTGCTTTCACTGGAAAATGTTGAAGCAATTTTTGTGGGGTAAATTTTTGTGCTGTGTTATAAGTGAAGGTTTATTCATGAAGAGACACATTCAGCTACAAGCAGTAAGCAAGTGTAAAGAGTTTTCACTGCTTCAGATGTCAAAATAGCATCTTATTAGGACAGACACTGGCTTCTGTATGGAAGGAAACTTCATCTTGGAAAAATCAGAGCTGAAAACTAGCAATCTAGATTCAAATGCTCAAAAGTAGTTTCAGAGCATGAATGCCCACAGCTTTCCTATGAGTTACCCTTCTATAGATATCAGCAGATGGCACTGAAAAAGGTTTGGGTTTATGAAGCAATCAAGGGAACATTGTATTTTAGGAAGAACATAGGCATCTAATTTCATCAGGGGATTTCACGAGGTCCCTTCCCACTGATACAGGTTTATTAGTATCTAACAGCACATGTGGGATTTTTAACAATTGTTTTGAAGCACATAATGTTGTCCAGTTTCAAATGGCCCAGAGGAACCCAGATTTTTCAACTTCTTACAGATTAACCACATATTTAATGTAGAAGGAAACTTCCCCTTAAAAAGGGGAAAGACTGACCTTTTTTCTTTCTTTACTGTGGACTTGTCTTCACCACAGAAATATGTCATTATGCTTTGTCACAGCCTAAACAGTCTTGACTCTAGGAATTTTAATGAATTTAATTTATTGACAAGAAACACAAACTTTGCATTATTGAATTGGATAATCAGAAAAAAGGCAGCATAAACAAATAAAGAAATGCCTAAGCAAACAGCTTCCCTTTTAGTAGTATCATCTTAGGTCAAACATCATTCCCAGCCCCAGATCCACTTGTTTTCTTACATTTAGTCTACCTCGGTTCCTTTGGTGAGGTGTTGAGAAGCAGAGGAGTTTGAAGGCACTGTGTGATGCTTTCAGCAGATTCTAGGTTCTTAACTATGTCACTCTGCTCCAGAACAATTTGCCCAGGGCAGCTGTCCCTCACAGCTGTCCCTGCCCCAGCATAGGCCACCCATACCTGAAGTCGTTCAGGGGGTGAGCTCCTCTTCCAAGATCCTCCTTCCAAAAGTGCATCCTGAGCTGTGTCTCCAATGTTCTTTTCTATGCATCTCCTCCTTTTCTTCTTCCCTACAGCAGCAGATGGTATTTCTTAAACATGTTTTAGAAGAGGTGCCATGTGCTCCTCTTACTGGCTGGACTCTTGGCACATGATAGGGTGCTAACACTTGTTTCAGGGCAGCTGGACTTAGCCATGGGCAGCACAAGGCAGTTTGTGTCCTAATTCCACAGAAGCCACTCTGCAGACCCTTGTCAAACCCCCCCAACTTCTATCCAGTACTCCAATAAAGAAGGCAAACATATATATATTTAAAAATATTTAAAGAAGTTAGAAAAACTTGAAGAAAATGAGTGAGAGGAGACATCTGAAAAACCTAGAGAAAAACAGGACTATAAGAATGAATTTTTGATCAAGGGTCTTGAAGGTCAAGGAGGGCAGCATGTAAGTACCTAAATGAAGCTCCTGTTTGGTGAATAGAAGACCTGAACCACAGTCACAGCTCAAATGATGAGTTTGGGACAAAGAAACATGTAGCTAAGAATTCAATGGATCATCAGCATGGAAACTGAACTTGGAATTATGGCCCACCAACCATTATTTTTTAGTTTCCAATCTCCCTGGTGCTATTAATTTCACACCACAGATGAAGGGTTAAATTCTAAAGAAGGGCTTAACACTGTGACTTCTACTTTTCAAGGAAACTGCTAGCCAGTTACCTCTCCTTATTCCCCAACTCACATTATGCCATATGCTACTGGATTAAAACTGAACCAGAAGCTAGATGATATAAAACAGTGAGAAGAGTAATGAAGCTGAAAGGATTTTCCCTGTTTATGATTGTTTGCTCAGCCCTTTCTCGCCTGTGAACTGTATCCTACAATGAAGTAGTAAAACAATATAATCTCTTTTTACAGATAAATTGCAAAGAGATAAAAGAAGATAAATAAAATACAAGGATCCAGTCTAATATCACTTGATGATGAGGGTGTGCAGACAAGAGACCTGTTCTCAAAACATTATTTCATCTGAACTCACATACTTCATGAAAGATAAAACCACAAAGCTCTCTGCAAGTCAGAAGTTCTCATCTCACCACATCCCTTGCAGTTGTTGTTCTATTAAAAATAGGAAGGTGAGGAATTAAATAAGAGAGAATATTTAAAAGCTCGGTATCATCCATTGGTTAGGGTACCCTTCCACTGTAGGAAAGATTTTATGTTTTTAGATCACAGCTTGAAGAATGTAAAGGAATAAGAATAATTTGAATATATGCCTGATATAAATCAATATTTTCCAATCTCTTATTGAAGGGGAAGGAGAATCTTATTGCCTTTTGTCATACAAGCATGCTCTGAAAATGCTTATTCTGATAGATCTGCCAAGTAAAAAGGATGGAGAAACACATGATTTGTGAATCTCTGAGCATGAATTGGAGCTTCAGGAAATTCAGAACTGCCTAAGCAAGAGACATTTTGTTCATACACAGCTATTGAAACTTGGATATCTAAAGGACTGAAAAAAACTTAGTCTGTCATAGACACCACTGAATTGGGGGAATTTTAAGTGCTAATGATGAGTAAGTATTAAACTACATGCTTGGAGACTCATTAAGGCCTCTAAGTCACTCTGCAAATCTATCCCAAAGTGGTAGGTACAACAGCCAGCCATAGCGTACAAGTGAAACAGTTTTTAAGGCAGCCAGTATATAGACAGAAAAGGGATTACTTAGTGAAGAAGACAGATGGAGTGAATGATTGAATGACATTTACTAAACAGGAGAGGAAAGTGATAGGGAAAAGGGACAGATGTAATGAACACAAACATGTAGTAGATAGAGGAATGGTGTGCTAGATTTAAAGGACATCTGGTGTAAGGGACAGCTGAAGTGTATGAGTGACATGCCCTAGATATAAGGTTGGGAGTGCTGTGCATGAGTGACAGCTGGCTTAGCTATCATGGGTGACAAGTCCTCCACAGAGGAATAGAGTGCTGGATACAAGTGACAGCTAGTGTGTACTTTATGAGTGAAATATCTTTGTTACAGCAGGCAAATATGAGGAAAAATCAGTTGGAGTGCCTAAGCAACATGTTCCTGACCAAAGAAGGAAGAGTTAGGTGCAACACAAAGCTGCAATGCATAGGTAATGTGACCTAGAAGGAGAAGAGAGCAGTAACTGGGACAAGTACAGTAGGACTAGACTGGCTTAAATAACCCTGGCGGGAAGGAGATGTCATAAGTGTAATGCTTGACTGGAGTGTACAACTGATAGGCCACTAGCTGAGAATACAGTGGCCAAACCTGATAGAGTTAACAGATGATGTAACCATAGTCCTTAATTTTTCCAGGATTTCCCTGAAGCACATCAAACACTCGGGGCAGACCATCATGGAGATTTCTATAATAAACACTGTAGACTCTTCCTGCTGGCATCATTAGCAGAGGATTTTTAATGGTGTCACTGTATTTTGTCCTTATTTGGACAATTGGAGTAAAGGCATCACTGAAGCATTCTGAAGTCATCCGCTCTGCACTTCTTGGAAGTCATCTCTCACCTTTTCTTTCTTTTTTTCCTCCCCCACGTGATATTCTGCTGCAAAAGTAGATCACTGGAGACACAAGTTTTCAGTCTTTGGGGATTCTTCATATTAATTCCCTCACTCAGCAGCAGACTTCTGAAGACACTTGGTAGCTGCTCTGTGATCACGAGGCAGGAAGCCCTGACCATGATCAATGTTACTGGAAAACAGCCCTTATTTTTCTGAGACACTCCTTTTTGTTCTTTGAGTGTCCAATCTGTGTAAGCACACTGATATATATGCTCTCTTGTCTTATATTTTGTATATCTACATATACAAAATTACAGACATATATACCTATATACATATATACGTTTGTGTATCATCACAGCAACAGTCATTTAAGCTATAGAACAATTTGCCATACTGTGAATTATTATAGATTAACACAATCAGCAAAAGATAATAGAAGTTCAAAAATAATCAATCAGGGATCCAGACTCATAAGCTAGGCTTAAAATTAGTGGAATGTAAATAACAAATAAATACAAAATGAAGCTACTTCTCATTCATCCAGCTGTGAGGATATTCTCAGACTTGCAGTCTTTATGCTACCTTCTGTTCTATAAGGACTAGAAACTTTTTTCTTCTTAATGAAAATACTAATCTCCAATGAATTCTATAACTTCAGGAGCCAGGGATTAAGAAAAATATGAAATATCATGAGATGTACAATAAAATCCCTTTGATAGAATCACCTTTACTGGCAATAGTGATGTGGAAGGCCAACTTTAATTTAACCTTGGAGTGTTATGCAACACAGTCCCACAATGCAGGTCACATCTGTGAGGCAGAACCTGGCTCTCAAGGATACTCAACTTCTCTTTTATTGAATATTCTTCATAAGTGTATTGCAGCTTTGGCCTCTGTGCAGACTTAAGAAAACAAATACTGTGAAGTATAACATTGTAGACAGCTGTGTAGGAATAGACAGGTTTTAAAAT
Organism: Agapornis roseicollis; assembly: GCA_002631895.1. NCBI lineage: Eukaryota > Metazoa > Chordata > Aves > Psittaciformes > Psittacidae > Agapornis > Agapornis roseicollis. The sequence continues at coordinate 3,886 of NDXB01001299.1, read as the reverse complement.
GTTTAATCAACCAGTCTATCTACACAAATTTCACCAAACAGTTACTAGTGACCATCTTATACACTTATTGAAGAATGATGCTTGTTCTTACAGCTTGGAATAGCTTTTATCTTGAACTTAATAGACTCTTTGAACATAAGGCTTAGGTGTAGACAAATAAATAAAGCCCTGACTGTTTTCTTCCAAGTGGACAGGAAATGGCCAGATCCTGGGCTGCCTGCCCACATCCACGTATTTGGTGATCAGAATAGCTAAGTAACAATGAAGTCCTGGTGGTCTTTTGTTGATATAGTTATCAATGGGCTCTTTGGAGCTCAAAGATGCCTGCTAGCAGCAGGATGTGGCACACAGCTGCCAGGCAGGTAAGCATGCAACGAGGTAGTATTTAGTAATGGATAGCACCAATTTATCTGTAAACCTCAGGCACTCCAGGGGCTCTGGACAGTGGAAGCTTGCAGTGCATCATGTCTCTTTGAATTTCTAAAGCAAACAATAATCAGCCTGAGTAGTAAGAAAGCCCAGCAGAAAAACTGCTGTTCTAAATGTGAAGATGAAAAGCCATGGGTATAAATGAGGCAATGCAGGGAAGGAAATACATTTTACTGATATCTAAACAAACCTACAAGTTTCATTTAGGAAATAAGAATGAAGCCAGTTGTCTTCCAGTTTGCTCAGGAAACTGGACAGGGCCACCTTGTCAAAGCCTTACAGATGTACAGGTACAGGATCTGAAGAAAAACCACGTAGGTTGATGAGTTGCATCTCCTATCTGACAACGAGCATATTGGATAGTTGTGTTTCATTAACTTCTCAAAACACATTTTGAAACAGGATAGGAATTTTTACTCCCAGATGTGACACTGGCAAGTTGTTCTGGGATCTCATTCTTCTTCTGGTCTGATATTTTTTTCCTCCTTTTGAGCCTGAATTTATTCCTGAGATTTCACAGTACTTTGGTAGATTCTAAACATTCAGTAACGGACTATTTTCCTTTTCTTTACATTTTTTTTACAGTGTCTGTACTTGCATAAATGAAAAAGGGGATAATATAAATGTGCAATCTCATAAATCTGTTCTTAGTAGTATTTAAGACTTCAAGTTAATGGAATATGCTCATGACATTGGGAGGCATTAATAATATTAAAAAGGATCAGGATAATACATGGGAATAAATAGGTGGCCCTGATGAGTGCAAATGGGATGGAGTTCATATGCAAGATCATGGATTCAGGAGTGCATAAGATATAATTCTCAAGTTCCGAATTCATTTGCTTGGGTGCCAGGGATTCAACCACCTTGCTGCTCTGGCATTCAGCTCTCCTGGAACATATGCTGTTTCTACTAGTCCGGCTTTCAAGACCTAAGGAGATAAGTTGAGGGTTCATC
>NDXB01001295.1:9916-21446 GCA_002631895.1 Agapornis roseicollis | reverse complement strand
TGAAACAACCAGACCCCCACACAAAAAAAAAAAAAAAGAAAAAAAACAAACCAACAAAAGCCACATCAAAAAGATTAGTTATGGTGTTCTCCTGGGTTTAGCAGTAGCAGTCATTTTTTTCTCCTTCTTAGTAGCTGGTGCAGTGCTGTGTTTTTCACTTTTAGCCTGGGAACAGTGCTGATAACACTGATGTTTTTAGTTACCGCTCAAATGTTTACTGTTACCAAGGACTTTGTGAGTCTCATGCTCTGCCAGGGAGGAGGGGAAGCTGGGAGGAAGCAGAGACAGGACAAAGAGGTAAAAGAGGTATTCCATACTACAGTACATCATGCCCAGGATGTAACTGGGAGTTACCCAGAAGGGCTAGTAAACTGCAGGATTGGACTAGGTATCCGCTGGTGCTCAGTCAGGCAGGGTGGGGTGAGTTATCTGTTGATGGGTGGGCAGCAGTTTTATTCTCTTCCCTTGTTATTTCCCTTATCATTATTATTACTGGTGGTAGCAGTAGTGATTTGTGTTATACCTTAGTTACTGGACTGTTCTTATCTCAACCCGTGGGAGTTACATTCTTTTTGATTCTCCTCCCCTTCCCTCCAGAAGCGGGGAAAGAAAAGGGGCAGGGATTGAGAGACCAACTGCATGATTTATGGCTGACTGGGTATAAGTCTCATATAAAGGTCTCTATTTTCATATTTAAGCACTTTCTAGACCAAAGGAAGCAGGCAGCCAGTTACAGGTCTAACTGAAAACACGTAGGATGACAATATCAAGAAATGGTTGTGAGCCCATCATACAGCAGTATGAAAACATGTAGGTTATCATGCTTAATGAAAAGCCAGCTCCCTGCCACAAAATGATGGTGCAATGCACCCTTTCATTTATTATCTTGTTTATCAGTTGTCCTTATACTACTTTGGTGCTATGAGCATACGGATATTTGTACCAGGTGAGCAAAAAGCAAGTTGAGAGAGTAAAAGGCAACTTTCTTGAAATACTAATAAAAAGGTAACATATGACACATATTTTGTAAAAATTATGATTGGTAATCCTGTTTATTTAGAGCTGTTATTTCTGAATAATTACTGTTATATAAAGCAAGTTAATTGCTGTCATAACTTCGTAAGTCATTGGAAAATTGTTGTCAGAATCCTTAAAAAAAAAGAGATGGAATTAAAAAGTAATTACCTTTATGTTGAGTAATTTCCAAGATATTTCTGCCACAGCCATTTACCATGAATTCCTCTACAATACCACTTCTAAAGTACAAATATTTGAAAATCTGTTCTTTTGTGATAAGCTCAGGCAATTTTGAACTCAGCTTTGCCTGCTGTGTGTCTCAGACGCATACTTTGTGAGCATTTCAGCAAAAAACATTCACAGAATCACAGAATCATTAGGGTTGGAAGGTACTTCTGGAGATCATCCAGTCCAACCCCCCCTGCTAAGGCAGGGCCACCTACAGCAGGTTACACAGGAATATGTCCAGGCAGATTTTGAGTCTCCAGAGAAGGAAACTACACAACCTCCCTCGGCAGCCCATCCCAGTGCTCTGCACCCTCAACGTAAAGAAGTTCTTCCTCTCGTGGAGGCGGAACTTCTTATACTTCAGTCTATAGCCATTGCTCCATGTCGTGTCACTGGGAACCACTGAAATGAAGCTGACATGGGTACAAGGGGGAAAATTAAGTAAACTTAAAATTTTGTTCATTGCCAAAACTTCAGATGGTTTTCTCTTTGAAATGATTTTGGTGGAACAGATGTTTCAATTTTGATGAAAGAAAAAAATTTACACCAAGGATGCTCTGTGACAAAAACAGCAAAGGGATGAAGGATGAGAGGGCCCATGTACTGTGTGTCACAAAGAGGCATAAGAAGCCTGGAGCAAAGAGATGTGGAGCATCAGAAAAGACCCTAAACAGGATCTGCAGAGGATTGAGGTTGAACTGTTTAGAGTTAAGAGATTTACAGTGGTAGTGTGACAGGAAAAAGGTGCTTGATGGAATTGTGGGCTGGTGTAAGAGACTGAGCTAAGAGACCAGTTTACAAGGACAAGTGACAGATGAGTTGGCAACTGTTGCTGTGCATTTTTCCTTCCAGAATTTAGAGCTAAATCCAAAACTCCTGAGCCTCACCATTTCTTTGGCATCACTGAACACTTGTCAAATCCATGGGCAAAACACTTGTTCAACAGCAATGTTCTGTCAGTTCAAATACCAGAATTCCCCAAGGTGCCTCTTGCCTTGTGTTTATGGATCAAGTTATCACCAGAGGATGTTCAAGGCTGCAGAGAGGCAAGGCTGGGATAGAAGGGGGACAGACGAGCCTCACCCCCAATTCCTAGAAAATAATCTGTGCATGCATATTGTGCTAAAATAAATGTCAAGGGCTTAGAAGCAGAATGGTTCATGCAACCCTAATTTAGCCATTTAAGCAGTACAAAAGTCATTAACTACAGGATTATTTTTATCCATGAGACATCTTGATCAGGGCAGAAAGTAGACCTGCTCTAAGGAGGAATCAAAGATGTGTGCTAAGAAGCCTGCTTATAGGACTTTTCTTTATTGAACATTTTGGAAAGAAAAGTAATAAAGCAGGAGTACATAAGATGGTCTCATACATAAGACAGCAAACTTTCTCTGGGGAGCTGGATCCTAACTTTGCTTCTGCCACAGGATTCCTACATGACACTGGTTCAGCAGGTTATTTTTGAAAAAGTAAGACATTATATTACACAGTGTTGTAAGGCTCAAAGAGATTGAAACTTGTAAAGGCTCAAGCACTAAATTTATATATGCTTATAAGCATACATAAATGTATATATTCATAAATGTATAAAAACATACAACCACCTTTTGATTTTCCACCCCCTACGCTGCAGAAACTCCTTTTACCCTAGTAGCAAGAGGCACTGGGATCCTTTGATAAAGGCAACATGACATCCTCTTTTGGGTAAACTAAACATCTAAGTAACCAGACCAGGCAAAAAGTATCATTACTAGTCCAATCTTCTGATAAACACTGTAGAACATCTGTTCTTTAAAGCACAAGATGGATCTGAAATGTTTTCTTTGAGTATTCACAGTCACTCATACAGGTCAGCCCCTAGGAGTTTACAGCAGGTTAGCAGCTCTGGAGTTCGCAGATTTGTCTTCCAGACAAGCTCCAGGCACCTTCTGCACTACACATGCAGATAGATGCAACATCTATGCCTTAGGGCCTGCATCTGTATAACATAATTAATATAACCCTTGTTCTCATACACAAGGTGCCATTGTAAATTAACCACTTTCTCATGTGAAGCACTCTGGTACTGTGGCAATACAGAAGAGCACCTGAATAAACTTCCACTTCTCCCTTCAGAGTGTTTGAACAACATGCAGTCAACAAGGCATGACACCTCACATTGTACAACATGCACAAAATATCAAATTAGGATTGTAGGGGCAAAATTTATTCTGACGTTACCTATATTGTGAATTCTCTACTTTGGAACTTAATGTTCTTTTAATATTGTTTCTCAGGATAATGCTTGGATAAAAATGCAATCTAAGTACCCACCTATATAATAATATTTTATTATTTTGTTAATGTCAAAGCCAAAAGAAATACTGAGATTTCTGATGCAGCTAGCTAATGGGTTTTTAAGTGGACTACGCATAACCCTCTTGAGTACCTTAAACTAAAGAATAAACTCCATCCTCCATTAAAATGTCATTGAAAGTTCATGGAAACACCTACAAATACAGATTAGGAAAAAAAAATCACTAGCATTGCACTCATATTTTAGAAATATGCTCATGTGATTTATTTTATAGAGATGTTATAACTCATTCATTTACCTTAGCACCCTTAGGATGTTCCTTTGTATTAATCTCAAACAGGAATATATTTCTATAAGTCTCGTACTGTATTAATTGATTTCAATGAGAACAAGACTTAAAATATTTACATACAGCTGTAGCAGAGAATTTTACTCATAGTCCTGTCTCAACAGAACTATAAGCGTGAAGATCGTGTTTACAATAAAAATGAGGGGATGAAACAGCTTTTGCATTTCCTGCAATAGCATTAAGATACAGCAAAAGTCATAACTTTCAAGGATTCTGGCTGGTTCATCAACAGCTGCATTTAATTTACCCTTCTGCTAATTAGCAGTACTTAAAAACCTATCAAATGACACTTCTAATCGACAGCATACTCTCTGATTATAAACTGATTAAACTACATGATCTCTCACGCCCTTGTAAATACTTCTGTCACCTTTTCCAACAGAAATTAGTCAGAATTAGTTCCTATGCATGTATGTTGTGCTGTTTTATTGAGCTAAATTTCACCTCCTAAGCTCAACTGCAATTGCCCATTTATGATCATTATCTAGTGAGTAGAGAGTTACTTCTGTTAATGTTTTTATATTTACAAAAGCAATGTGTGAGTGTGGTTGGCCTAAAAAGAGCAAATAGAGATGCCTTTTTTGTTAGGAAATGCTTTCTGAAGTACTGTACCATAACAATAGTACTCCTGTGGTGGATCATATTGGGTTTAGCACTGATGACCCTTTAGTTGCTTGACATAAATTAGGCTTTGCTTGACATAAGTAGGCTTTTATGCTTGACATAAGTTAGGCCCTTAGCAACAGCAGGCTCTAGGAAATGACGTTTGAGTCAGTTTAAGTAAGAAAAGGAGAAGTAAAATGTGGAAGTCACGTCGGCAGATGGCATAATACACTGAAAATGCTAGATGGGCAAGATGATGTAGTTGAGTGGAAAAGTACCAGCTAGAATTAGCAACATTTTTGAGACCAACCAATCAGGGTTCAGGCAAGGTGCTGATAATGTAAGAATAATGTAAGAATAAGCACTTTGTAACCCTATAAAAGCAATCGGTGTTTGGAATAAAGATGGCATTCGCTTGATCACATTGATCATCTAAGCATTGTCCATGGCTCCCGTGTCAACATACTCCTAGGCTTCCACTTGCCTATTCTCTCAAGCTGAGGCAAGTTATTGCAAGTTAAAGCATTTGCAGACATTTGTCAAAACCAGACGAGTTTTTCTAGCAGTAACTTGAAAATCAGACCATTTTGAGTGGATTTTACGTTACTCAGAGAAGATTTATTCTAGCCTCTTTGATGACCTTTTCCAATGAGAATCATGGAATGGTTGAGTTTGGAAGGGATCTCTGGAGATTGTTTAGTTTAACCACCTGCTCAGACTAAGGTCATCTGGAGAACACTAGATTTTTTTTGTGTATCTCCTACTTCTGGACAAACTGTGAAAGTTCTCACAGTAAAAAATGTTTTATTTATGCTTAAGCTGAACTTCGAATAGATTTCAATGGAACATGGTGGGTGTCAATGCTTTGAGAGCAAAAAATACCTCAAGCCACTTGTCTAGTGTTTGAACTCAGGAGAGCATGTATCTATGTGCTTTGCCTTAAACCAATTGTTGGGTTTTTTTTTTATTCATAGTAGTTTAACAGAATGTAGGATTTTAAAAACTCTCAGTAGATGTTTACCACCATTTTTAGGTATATAGCACATTCCAAAGGATTCAGCTTTCACCATCTTTAGAAACAAGGATCTGCCTTTATACAGTGTAATGTAACTTTCATATTTACATGTTAATTTGCTGCAGATTGATTCATTTTTTTTAGAATGTAGCTAGATAAGTGTGACTCGCCTGTATCCCCAGTTCATGGAATTCAAGCATTTAAATAAAGAAAATATATTCAGAAAGATATGCTCATGTTTTTAGAATATCACTTTTGTAATGCAAATTTGAGAATAAGCAGACTGAAGGTCAGGTTCTGAATGTAATTATGGTCACTATAAATAAATCATGAAGAATATTAATTTGAAGCAAAGGATGCGCTTTTCTGATTTAATTTTTAAATTCCCTATGGGCCATATTCTAAAAAATTATTCTTTCATCTCACTGAAATCCATAAAAAAATCACTTTGTAAAAATAATTTTAAAACTGGGTGTTGGATTCTTTTCTGCTTTGCCTCAGATGCTACCATTCTTTTTCTTATGTATGTGTGCTTTCCCATGATACGAAAAGGAATTCCAGGAAACATAATCCAATCAGGAAACATAAACAGTACTTATATACTTAAGACTAATGACAACTTGCAAAACATTTCAAATATCTTTAAGGCAGTGCATGGGTAAAGTTCTTTATAAGTACAGTAATACTGTGAGAAATTGTAATCTGTACTGCAAATGTTGCTGCAGAAGGGAAGACAGAATACACAAACAATTCACAATATCTTTTACCGAATTCTAAATTTGCCTGTTCCCTATCTGCCTTCCTGTCTACACAACCACTGTCAAAACAGAGGTCACAAATATTTTTAGAGTAAAAGAGTGCTAGAAACATTTGTAGAGTGACAAAATACAGAAAAACAGGAACATGGCTTTCCATATCCCAGTCCTACCACCTCTGCCTTCCTTGTCACCCCTAAGGGTCCGTCCAGACTAAGATGAATGATTTCTGTATACTACCTTTTCAGTTGTTCAATTGGCGTACAAAAATTTGTTCCCTCTGCCCTCCACCATAAATCTGTTCTGCAAACATAAAATTAAATATTTAACTTTATGTGTTAAAACTTGGGGCTTTTTCCTAATTAAAATTGTCTTTTTAGGGCTGAGTTTTGCAGTATCTCAGCCAATGTCATGATAAGACTGTACAAGATACCACAATTCTTGTGAAAGACTGGTTTTCTTACTTGAAACTTATCAGTAGAAATGCCTCATCAATTTAGCAGATCTGTACTCTTACAGTATCTCACAAGTATCAAACTTGGGCTCTTGAAGAAGAAGCCATAGTGGCAGAGAATGAAGAGTCTATGAAGACAGTAGTAGCGGTGAAACCAGCAGAGGTCTGATGCATCAAACATTGCTTGTAGACTGGAAGGTACAAATCCTGGACAGGCCCTGACTTTATATTGGGTATAAAGTACAAATATCACTATTTTTTACCCTTATTTTCCATGGAAACAAAGATTGAGCCCAAAGCACAGTCAGGTTTCCAGGCAAACTCATCTAAATTACTCCTGTTTCTTGCTTGAATACATTAGGAAAAGAGATGTTTGCCTCACAGGGCCTCCGCAGTTCACTTAGACACTAGTGGATTTTGTTCCATGTCTCTTTGGTATACACACTGACTATACTTCCACTTACACACTGAGAGCACTCCTTTGGTCCTTGAGCCATGAAAACTGTAAAATAGCCAGTAATAAGCTGAAGAGTTGGAAGGCAACACTTTGTTTCTATGAAATGAAATGATTAACATAAACACGAAAAAAAAGTGGAATGAGTAAGCCAAAATGATTTGCAGAAATCATGAAGTTTCTGTATTTTGCATCATTCCTCAATAGAAAGCTTTGTGTTACTACTGTACTTAAGCTAGTGCAAGGCCTTGCCTCTAGAAAGTGAACTGAAACTGTAAGTGAAGGTTGATTTTAGTATCCAAAAATTAACACAACCAAAAATTCTGATCTTAGGATAACATGGAAGGAGGACTAAACCTTAGCAGGCCTCTACTTTTTCAGGATTCTCTAGTACTTGTTGAATTAGATTAAAAATACCCCAATATATCTGTTCTTGTGTTTTAATTCTTTTGGGTATCCCAAAATGGATCACAAGGGACATCTTATGCTAACTTTCTGACAGCTACTTGGCACAGCAGTAAACTCTCATTGGTTTCTGAATAAAACATGTGCCTATCCTGTAGTTCTCAAACTCTCCACATTATGTCAAGTACTTCAGATTTAATGGAAAATGTTAACTGCACTCTGCCTGCTTGCCAGGGCTTATGCTAGTTAAGGCTTTAATTAAATTCTTAGGAATGATTTATTTATTTATTTGTATTCCAGTTGAAGTGATTCTTTAGAAATACCCTTCTCTGAAAAACAGCATTGTTGAGAGTCTGTATGTGTTTGAGGAAAATAGGGTGATTGCCTTGTAATAACACAACACAGGAAAAACAGCACCCAAGCCTGAATTAAAAGAAAAATCAGACGTGTGTGTGTGTGTGTGTGTGTGTAGAAATGGGGACAAGAACAAAAACACCTTAATTTTCCTTTTAATAATGTGGCCATAGATACTAGGTTGTTGGTCAAATATTCAAGTCTTACAACTATCAGTTTAACTATAAAAAATAAGCAGATTTGTTTATTCGGAGTTATTCTAACTGCAAAACAGGATGTCCCTCAAGGTGTCTTGGCCTTTGGCAATACCTCAGATATACAGTTCTTTCATACTCAAGTTACTGGATGGAATTATGCAAGCACATGGAGTGATCTGTCATGATGCATTCAACTAAGTCAAAGCATAGGACAAACAAGATTTATAATATTTAATACTTAGAGACTTCTGAGGTTTTTAAAGCTTTTGCATAGCAAACCCTTTACAAAGATGTATAAAATTGGGTGTAGTTTGTGTTGGTCTTTGGACTTCTTTAAAGGAGGAAATACAGGTGGAGTGGGACAGAGTGAATGGCACTTGGTAGGACAATGAGAAGGGGTATTTGATGCCGGCAGCGGTAGAATACAGAGGACAGAAGTTGGGAATGTCAGTCTGAGGAAAGATGGTGAAAGTGGGGGTCATACAAGTCGACAACATTAATCTTCATGGCAGCAAACAGGCACCTCAGGTAAATGAAATACTGAACATTAGAGTCTCTCAGTGGCTCACAGCAGTGCAAGTTACTTAAAAATTGAGGCAACATCAGAAAAATGAAGAAGTGCTAATTAAGGACTTGACATTCAACAGTGATTTCTGAATTAAGTTTAGTTTGTATGTATTTTCCCTAAAAAATGAAACAATATATACTGTCATGTAAGCAGAGTGGAATGGTTAGGGAATTAAATTCAGAGAGGAACTAATTTCTTCATTCTTCAAGCTGGAAGACCATTGTCTACACAGCTGTAATTCTCTGAGGTTTTGTTTTGTCTCTAGACTTGCACAATCATGCTCAGACTTTTCCAGAAGATACTCAAATATGTTTTCATATGAATCGATTTGATTGGACTCTGGAGAAGTCAGTTGTTTCTCCAGTTCTGTGCTTACACTGTGCATTGCTATGATCTGAGAGAATCAGAGACCCTGGTCATGGTCCCTTATTCCCCACATTACTTACTCTATGTGCCATTAGTTACTCTAGTACCATCTTTTATTTGGATTGTGTTCTCAGTTATATTTTTATCACTGGTTTAGCATAAATTGAAGCAAAAACTTCAGCAAAGTTACCAAGAATCCCTATTTTGTTCCTGGTCCTTTTCCATTACTACTGATAGCTGAAACAGAACTCTCTTCAATCAAGTCCCCATAGAGCTAAAGATAGCCTTCTGTAGCTAGAAATCAAAACAGATTGCTCCATGCTTGGGGTAAGTAGAACTAGACAGAGTTGTAACTCAGTCATAATCCCCTTCCTGACATACTCCCTGGGTATTACAGCAGTGCATGGCCCACTTTCAGGACATATAAATTCACCACATCACCCTTAATAATTGCTATGGGCCTTTGTGATTTGCTCTGTCATTTTATAAATAAGAACAAACCCATGGTACCCTGATAACTGAATCAGCATTTATAACTTTGATCCTATTTTCAGTGTAGTATGTATGATAATCTCTTGATACTGCTTCAATTTCATACAGTGCTGCAGTATTTCACTTTCTGTGTTGTACACATATAAAATACTGGAGAGGTAGCTGGTCTGCAGCAAGAATAAATGTTATTTGTATTCCAAAAGGCACTTTCTGAAAAAAATGTATTTGAAATATCATTTAATATGATGAGAAGTACCAGTAAAATGAGGATTTTAGTAAATTTCAAGGGATGTTACCTCCTTGGGTGTTTTCAGTTTCACAAAAAGTATCCTCCAGAATATATTAGTAACCCTAGTCTGAATTTTATGGTTTTCTTCAATAAATATTTGTATTTAAAATCTGCTGCAAAATAAATGTTTTCTAACAGGCAGATGTCAGAAAATTGCTAGAAATCCATGGGTTACTGGTTCTTCTGTCAGTGATATTCTTTGCTTTTAATAGTGATTTAAAAAATCATATTAATAAATTTATGGTAAATTTTGTACGTGAATCCTGGAAAATAAGAAAGGAAGCAGAAGGGTCTGGTGCTGTTTGAGTACCATGATCCAGTCAGTTATATGCCAGCATAATTAAATACAATATATCTAAAAAATAACAATTATTTTTATAGAATGAATGTCTTAAAAAACAGTCCCTCACAAATTACTTCCATGCTATTGTATAGTTTGCTATCTCAGTGTGAACTCTTTCTGCAATGTCATGCTAAATAGGCAAGTAAATTCTTTACAGTGGTAAGAAAAGGAGTGGTGTCAAATGAAAGTAGGCAAGCACTTGTACTTCTATTCATAGTACTAGTAAAAATCAGTGCTAGTATGTATTTCTAGAATGGCCCCAGGAAAACAAGCAAACACTGAGAAAATGCAGAATAGAAGCCTGTAATTATTAAGTGATTATAAAACAAACATAAACCAAACTTGTGATGTTGGGCTGATCAGGCTAAACTATTCTGTTTATTCAAGAGGCTGAAACATGACTTAATCACAGTATGTAGTTATTTGCACATGAAAAAGACGTTGCAGGAAAGACTTAACAAGGCTCAATGGCTACAGGAAAAAAAAAAAAAAAAGGAGAAATCCAGCGTGGAAATAAACCTGAAGTATATATAAGCAAGTGTTGAAACAGCCTACTGCAGGAGACTGTAAACTCAGTTCTATGCCATCTTCATGACAAGATTGTGTACCGTCAAAGCTCTGAAATCTGCTACTGCTTGAGCATCTCTCTATTACCATTTAAAGAATATTTATACCTAATTTGCTGTTTCAACTTGTCAATTCCTCTTAAGTAAGAGGGATCTATAAAAGCATAAATATCACTTGGTTAAAACTATTTAACAGAAGAGCATTAATTTTTCCCTCTTTTGAGATTCCTTGTGAAACTCTCTGAAGAAGAACCCTAAGCAGTACAGTGTTGCTTACATTACCTAGACAGACAAAACCCATAAACTATATGGAATAATATTAATTATACTACAGAAGTAGAAGAATTCATTTTTAAAAAGTGCCTGTAGGAACGGTCGTGTTAATACTGTTCATCTTTCCTCAGTGCACAATCTGCTCTAATTCCCAGAAGCAGTATCTTTGGAACAAAATTGCTCCTTATGTAATGATCCAAACTTCCTGATAACAATGATTACCGTTTAATCTCTAGCCACTCATAATTTGGATCTCTCACACTTATCTAAAGGGTGCACATTATGCAACCCAAACCCCCTACTATTCCTTCCCCAACAGCTTGCTGGCTGCTTTTCCCAGCACTGAGTCTCCCTCAGGTGCAGGAGTTTAGCTTTTCTTCAGTCCTGGTTGTAGCAATAGCCCTCACCTGGCATACTTCAGTCCTCTTGCAGTCAATAAAAAGGCCCCCGCTTTTTTTGTTTTTCAAGGGATTTCTCAGAGCATAGACAGGAAAAAAAAAAAAAAA
>NDXB01001283.1:0-37145 GCA_002631895.1 Agapornis roseicollis | reverse complement strand
ACCTCCTTGGACCTGCTGGTCACGCTCCTTTGGATGCAGCCCAGGATACGGTTGCTTTCTGGGTTGCAAGTGCACACTGCAGCCGGCTCACGTTCATGTTCTCATCGACCACCACTCCAAGTCCTTTTCTGCAGGGCTGCTCTGAATCTCCTCTTTGCCCAACCTGTAGCTGTGCCTGGGATTGCTCCGACCCAGGTGTAGGACCTTGCCCTTGGCATGGTTAAACTTCATGAGGTTGGCAATCAGGGAGTGTCCAATGAGGACTGTTGACTCCTGAGTAATCTCGAGCTACCCATGCATGCACTGGTCTGCCCGCATGCAAGGTTGGATCTGCAGCTTCCCATGCACCTCGTCACCTGCTGTTTCGACCCTCACCTGTCCACACAGACAAGTGACAGTGAGCCCTGCCAGCCTGCACAGTGGGTTTGTTAGGTGAAGCACAGCTTGCGCAGCACCGATTCCACCCTTTACCCCTGAGGTTTAACTGCCACGGCCCAGCAACCTGGGACAGTGACAGCAAAGTCCTCAGGTTGTCGGTTTTGTAAGAGTGTCCATCTCTTCGATGGAAGGCTTTACAAGGCTAGACAAGCTCCATCAGCCCAAGTTTGAAGGCAGGAGCTTTCCTTCTCCTTGGAACCCACATGTTCTGAGCAAGACTGTCATTACCTGGATCAATCTCAAGCGACCACTATCGCGAGCCCACCGAGGTGCCAGCAACGCTGCGGTATCGCTATGTCTGGGCAGGATTCTGACTTAGAGGCATTCAGTCATAACCTATGGATGGTACCCTTGTGCCAGTGGCTCCTTTGCCTTTAAGCACTCAGTATCACACATGATAAGGACTGTCAGCTCACATTGTTCTTTCAGAGTTACAAACTGCCCACATCTCTCCACAGCATCGAATTGGTACTGAGCATCACGATCTGATTCAGCTTTCAAAACCCGGTGGCAACGGGATCACTGTTATCATACAACAAACATATGCACCCGAGATGGAAGCACTCTGGCAGCAAGCTCAACATTTAATTTCCAGCACTGCTGGAGAAACCTGGCTTCGGGACACGTTTGAACTCAGGAGTGCTCAGCACGAAACTCTTCTTTAGCAACGAGCCAACCACTTCTTTAACATTACACAAACAAGCATTAGGGAAGTGATAATCCTCTAAATATTATACCTATCACAAACTACTTCCCTAGCTCTTAATAACACCCTTCTTCAGGTAAATACTTCAGGGTAAATACTAAACTACTCGTCTTTGACTGACAACTGACACAAGTATATACAGGAGCCCTTTTCTAACCCTTAGAGTCAGGTGTGTGGCAATAAGCGGCACCTTAGCGATTACAGTCCCGGCCCGCCGCCACCACAGCGGGTGACAGTCCACCGGCGCCCTCCCCAAGGCAGGCAGGCAGGCCGGCCACGCTCCCGCAGTGCCTTTCACAAGCCCAGGTCTGCAGCTAACGGCACTCGACAACAAACAGCGCCTTAGAACCGTACGAGTCCAAGAGCCACCGGTTTCCCCGGCCCTCAGGCGCACCCGCGGGCTCCCCTCACCGTCAGCCCGGAGCCGCCGCGCCTCAGGCAGGGCTCAGGGCCTGCCCTGCCCTCAGCGTCCCCGGCGCAGGCCGGAGCCCGCCGCAGCCCATCCCGCCCCGGTGCGAGCAGCGGCCGCGGCCCGGCGGTACCTCACCTCCTTCCGCTTCTGCCCGGCGGCTTGCGGCCCGCCCCAGCAGAGCAGCAGCAGCAGCAGCACCGCCACCGGCAGCGCCGCCATGACTGCCCCGCTTTACCGCTTCGCGCCCATTGGCGGGCTCCTGCAGCGCGGCCCCACCCACAAAGTTCCTATTGGTGGATGTGGCGGCCTGCGGCTCGCTGCCGGTCTCCGATTCGCTGAGCCGGTGAGCAGCACGGGTTGCCGCTAGCCCATAGGAGGGAGGCAAGCTGGAGCCGCTTGATTGGTGGAGCGCGGAGGGACGGCGGCCACTGAGGAGCTCACCTCGGTGCCCGCCTCCAGGCTGCTCGTCGCGTTAAAGGTACCGCGGGCTTCCCTCAGCGCCTGCGGCTATGGAGCAGTGCTGCACAGCCACGGTGTGCTCGGGCTGCCGGGGGTACCCGGGAACGGAGGGGGACCTCAACGCTGCGGGGAGCTGAGTAGCTTCCCCAGAGGTGTATGTTTGCTTAACGTTACACACGTGTGTTATTGAGCCGTGCGTTAAAATCGTTGTTAAAACGGTAAAGCGCGCTTGGGAAATTAAGCAGGTTTTTATGGGCTTTAAATCGCCACAGAAAAAACGCGGTCGTAGAACCATGGAATCAAATAGGTTGGAAATCGCTTTTAAGAACATCGCGACCATACTTCTGCTTTGTTTCTCTCTTCGGGCGCACTGTGGAAATGGTGTCTGGAGCCGCGCGCCTCGCTGCAGGCTCTGTTTGCTCTAAAATGCCTGATTTCGGCAATTTGTCTTTTTTTTTTTTTTTTTTTTTTTTTTTGAGTTTAAATTCCCAGAGGAAAGGGAGAAGAAAAAAAAATGGTGTCAGAAGTGGGATTCGAACCCACGCCTCCATACGGAGATCAGAATACCCAAGCCCGCCCTGGGAAGGCTTACAACGCCTTGAGTCTGGCGCCTTAGACCACTCGGCCATCCTGACACTGCGATTGCAGTCGCTGCCGGGACACCCTTAGCGCTTTTCCCACTACCGCCGCTCCCCTCCCCAGCCCGGCGGGGGAAGCGCTCCCGAGCCTGTAAACCGGAGAGAAGGCGAGAACGCGGCGATCCCCGCCGCTCCCCTCCTCAGCCGCCGCTGGGAGGTGCCTTCCCCGCCGGCACTGCGCGGCTCCGTTACCCACAGGGCTCCTCTCGCGGCGCGACCCAAACGGCCACTTCCGGCGCGACCATTTTGTTTTTCACCGCTCCCCAAGGGTACCCGTGTCCCGGCGCGGCTCCTGACCCGCTCCTCACCATGTTCCCTGTGGCTCGGGCTGCCCTCAACCTCACCGGTAAGCCAGGAGGACGGCTGATGCCCTGAGGGGGGGGGAGGGAGGGGGTAGCGGGAGGTTTTGTCAAGGGGGGTCTCCCCCGGTATCGTCCCGGTGAGGATTGTCCTTCGGTTGTGAGGGTCGTGAGAGCGGCTCTCGCCCTCTTTGCCTACTGCTGATGGTTTTCTTTCTTTCTTTCTGCCTCTTTTATCCCCTGGTTGCTTTCATTTGAGCTGGCCTTGGGTTGCCTTCTTCGGTGCTTTTCCTCTTTCATAGTCCCTAAAGGCACAGCGAGGTCTGGTACCCTGAGGTGACAAGGTGTAGTCAGGGACCAGCCCTTAGACTCAAGTCACCTCTTCAGGGACAGATTTCCCGGTGCTTCACCCAAATCTGGTTCTGGTTCAGCATGTGCTTAGTTTGCACCTAAAATAAACCTCCTCAGCAGTGTTTCTCTTGGTAGATAATTAAAGTTCTTTTTTTTTTCCGTTTAAAAACCCTACCTTGCTCAGCCTCACAGAACACGACGGGTAGTGCCATCATCTTACCTAGTCATGTTGGGTAACTGTGAACCGTTGACCTGAAACTGAAGACTCTCTTTTGTCATGTCTCTTTATGCCGTGATCACTGTCACCACAAAGGTGCTAAACAATCTGTGTGTATTGAAGCTGGGGGGTTGATTCTTCACTGTTTTCTCCTTGATAAATGTACCTTTTATAATGTACATTGTACCTCTGTGACCTGCAGATACCCTCCTGTATTTTGTTCTATATTGCTTAACCATATTACTTACATATTAACTGGAACACATGTGTATTAACTGTACTACTGAACTTAAGTTCCACCATTATTGCTGCTTCTTTCTTCATCACCCTCGCCTCCCTTCAAGAATCATGGTCCATGTATCCACAATCCTTAACTCCTTCCTTTGATGGTGAGCTTCATCCTGCAGATGCTTACGTTAGGTACACATGTTGACAATACAGATAGATACATACAGAAATCTGAAACCTGCAAGTACCAAGCAAACAAGAAAATATGTGTTAATTCTTTAAAGTGTACTTAAACATCCACCCTGAGGGCCCAAAGACAGCATACTAATGGAAAAACTAACTTGGGGGGATTCAGAAATAACTTTCCGGAGGGAAACTGGGACAGATGAAACACAATGCAAGGCTTTCTGTATATCCCATGGGTTGGAATCATTCCAGAGCTCTAAGTCCAAAAGATTAATCTCTCTTTTCAGCTTTTCTTAAAGTCTTTCAGTGCTTCCATTTGCCTCTGGTGGGGGGAGATGAGGAATGGGAATGGCTTGGGTGGGTATTTCAGTTGATTCCTGTACTTCTCTTCAACATTCATTAGCTCGAGGCATTCGGCAGACTGCAGTCAGACAAGTTCATCGCAAACGTGAGCCTGACTTCCACGATAAACATGGAAACCTGGTGCTCATTGGTGGAGCCGTTGTTTTTACCACAGTCTGGGGATACGTAAGTGCCCTTTATAAGTCACCACTCTTTTGTGCTTGCACCCAGGAACTTTGATTGAGGTTCAGAATTGCTTACTTGTTTGATATAACTTATATAGTCGGAATTATAACTTACATGGTAAGGAGTTTTTTTTCAGGTAAGTTAATGCTTAATATTTTAATGTGACAGAGGTGAAAGTTGTGTTACTTCCTATTTTGATTTTGAGATGTTTCATGAATGTCTGTGTCAGTCCATTGCTTGCTTTTAAACCACAGTAGAAACATGAACTTGGGATTTTTAAGCTACACGGGTAGAGCTTTTATCAGAAAAAATCCTAGATGAAAATAGTCGTATGGTGATGGGAGTTACATTCCAGATTTTGGCTTAAAGCTAGATGTTTTTAAATAGAAAACGGAAGTATTTGAGTATTAGTCAATGTAAATATGTTCCAATTGCTTTATTAGAAGATGTCATGTTCTAATACAAGAAATCTATGCTGAAAACAATAGAAACAGCCCTCCTCTATCAGAAGGTTTCTTTGATTTCAAAGGTAATAACCCTGGTTTTTATCCTCCTGCAGGTGCTTACACAGCTTGGTATCGAGTGGGGCTTCTCACCTGTGGGCAGAGTCACTCCAAAAGAATGGAGGCAGTAATGAACTCTCTGCATGTAATGAACTGCTCTAAACTTTCACTGAAGAAACAATGACATAATGGTGTTTGTTCTGTGATTACCACTTGTGCAGGGGCATTCCTGGTTTAATAAACATACCTAGAAACCTGCCTGGCTCTTGAGTTTCTGCTGTGCTCGTGTGTTGCTGAAACATAACAGTGTAAAAACTCAGTAATTGTATCATGGTTTAGGTAGCTCCAGTAGTGTCTGTGAAGGTCACTGCTGGATAATGGGTAAGAAAACACCGTATGGCTGTCCACCTGGCCCCAGGCATGTTCCCACTGCTGGGTTCACTTTGCCTCTCCTTTCAGCTGCACAGTGAATGATACAGCCAAGATCCCATTTCTTTTTCCACAGAAATATTTTCATGTCCTCAATCCCTCTTCAGATAAGTCACTTCTGAGGCCTTTGGGAGGTGTGAAGGCCTTAAATTGGAGTCCCATAAGCCAGCAGCGTGCCTGCCCTTAGAGAGGTGATGTTTCTGTCAGTGTACGTTGCTTTTCCAATGAATCCTTCTGTCCCCCGAGCTGGTGAGGAAGCGGCTCGGTGCTGCGGGCAGGCTGCGAGGAGTTCCGGTACCCGGGTTTGACCCCAAGGCTGCCCGAGGCTTCCATTCCCGGTCGCTGCTCAAGCCCCGTCGCTTCCCTCCTGTCACGTGAGCGAGCGGGCGGGCGGGGCCAGGCGCGCCGCGGATCACGTGACGGCCGGCCCGGGCGGGTGTATGGTGCCAGGCGCGACCCCTGCGCAGCGAGGAGCGGTCGGAGTCGCGGTGAGTGCGGGAGTGGGGCCTGGGGCCTGCGGCGGGTGCGGAGCTCCGCGGGGCTGCCCTGCGCTGCCTGTCCCCGCAGCGGGGTAGGAGAGGACTCGCTGCGCTCCTGGCTGAGGCGCAGCAAGGAACGGGCCTCCCCGTAGCGACCCCCGCGGCCGAGCCTGGCGACAGCTCCTTGGGCTGCTGCCGGGGTTTGCCGCCCGGAGGGGTGAGGATAGAGCCCCCCCCCCCGGCTCTGAGGCTGCGCGGCTCTTCCCGGGGCCAGCGTGTCCTCGGGGGTGACTTGGCGTGTCGGGAACAGACCGAGGGAGGGCTCCGGGTCCGGAGCACGGCTGTGAACCCGCGGCGGCGTTTCCTGCTCAGCTTGCTCCTGCCTTCGTGGTGTTTTCTGCAGTGCTGGGCACGCAGGGATGCCAGGGAGTCGCCTCGGCACTCCCGCGGTTCCTTTGGGATGCAGCCAGTGCCGGCAGGCTGGGCAGTATCAAACGGGAGTCAAAAGGAAGCTGGCTTTATCAGCGGGCATCCACATGCCAGGTCTCGTTGCTTCTTGGTATACAGTTTAGTTTGCACGGGCTTGGAAACGCACCTCTTCCCCTGTAGGAGGTCTTCAGAGAAAGACCTGGAATGGATTGGAATACCCAAGTTACACAGCCTCGTAAAAACACAGTGCGACTATTCTGGAGAAGGGCAAAGAGTTGTTTGTGATGCTTTGGGGTAAAACCTCATGAAAGTGGGCAAGAGCAAACCCGCCTTCACTGTTGCCTGTCTGTATCCAGATTGTATTGTGTGTATTACAGTGCACTGTGTGAGCACAAACACCATTCGATTAGAAACTGATGATTAGAGTGTGTTTTGTTGTAGATGGAACACCTGAAGCTTTTTCCTTTCCCTGTTGGTTAACCAGGAAAGTAAAAGCCCGTGTTACTGTCATTTACTGCTGGTTTCACTTGTATAATACATCCTACATTGTTTTGCCTTGTGTTTTGAGACTAAGCTCAATAGTGAGGTGCCTCCATTGCTGTAGTATGCTCAGGTAAGTAGGTTTATAAGTTATACTCTGTTCTTAATACTTGACTGTGGTTGCCTAAGGAAGTTGTGAGTGCCCCATCCCTGGCAGGGTTCAAGGCTAGGTTGGATGAAGCCTTGGGTGCCATGGTTTAGTGTGAGGTGTCCCTGCTTATGGCAGGGGGCTTGGAACTGGATGATCTTAAGGTCCTTTCCAACCCGGACTATTCTATGATTCTTCCAGGGGGGAGTTTGTGTCTTCCTAAAATCTGACTTGAAGAGGTGGTGGAGGGACATGAGAGGAATCCTTAACAAAGCCTTTTACTTGTTTGGGTATTACAAAACTCGATAGAAGTGCAGGAGAATGCTTTCAATGTGCGCTTTTCATCCAGCTTGCGTAGGAATAAGGTTCCTCAAAGTAATTTCCATGGTGTGCTGACTGAGCAAGGCTTGCTGAAGTCTTGAGCAACACGAATTACAACCTGGTTAGAGGATCACGAGGCTGTCTGCGCATTATTAGAGATGTGCAGTTTCCTGGTTAGAGGATCACGAGGCTGTCTGTGCATTATTAGAGATGTGCAGTTTCTTCCTCAATGATTAAGCCTCATGCTTCTACTCCTACTTTCAAATATATCTGCTAATGAGCAGAGTAAAGCCATGGACCTGCAACTCATTCATATCGGACCTGCAACCCATTCTCCAGCCCAAGGATGGGGTGATGCGGCTTTTTCCTTTCATGCTGTCCTTTGATCCTTTTCATAGGATCACAAACTTTTAAGGAAAGGTCTGGTTTTCCAGCTAATGTAATTATTTACGGCAGCAGAAAGATAAGTTACTAAAGTGAGCTATTAAGTAGGACTTGGCCATTTAGAAATCTAATAAACTCTAAAGGTTGTAGTTAAATCAGACAGATTCTGTTCCTGGCATCTGTGGGTTTTGCCTGGCTTTGACCTCTTTCAGTAGCTATAAATCCAAACCATCGACATATAGAAAACTGAGAGTGTGCACGTAGCCAGAAACGCTCTGTCCTTCCCAGTCACACAGTCACAGAATGGTTTGGGTTGGAAGGGACCTTCAAAGCTCATCTCGTCCAACCCCTGCAATGAGCAGGGGTATCTTCAACTAGATCAGGTTGCTCAGAACCACATCCAGTCTGGCCTGGAATGTCTCCAGGGATGGAGCATCCACCACCTCTCGGGCAACCTGGGCCAGTGTTTTTACCACCCTCCTTGTAAAGCACTTCTTCTGTGTCCTTACTGATCCTAGAACGGGCATGGAGCATGTTTGTGGCACCTTGGTTAGCTTGGGTCCCAGGAGCACGAAAGTGGTGCTTTGTGGACTAAAGAGAGCCTGGGGTTTCACCTGTGTTATAACTTCCTCTTTGCATTGCTCCTGTTTTCTTTCTTCCTTTTTTTGTTGTGATAGTGAGAGGTTGTGAATGACAACTTTGTCTTCATCAAGCCTTGTCTTGCTTCAGATACTTTACTTAAAGACTCCTGTTAGAACATAAGATGCTCAGAGGGATGAATTTGAGTTTCTCAGTCGCCTTATGCTTGGTCACTGTTGAGTTTTCCTTTGCATAGGGAGAAACTGCAGTTGGAAGTAGAAAGTGTTCCATTTTCTATTGCATCAGTCACTTACTAGAAACACTGGTTGGCTTTCCTCAAGGAAATTAGATGTTTGGATTTTAAGTTGCACACAGGCAACCCAAGCCTGTGTAAGCCTAAAGCTGGACCTGGAAGAAACAATACAAAGACATTATGTCTATTCCCAAATATTGGTTTGGTTTAATTATCCTTTATAGCCTCTTTTTCTGTTGCTGAGCGTTGATTCTCTGCACGTAGCCTGCCATGCTCTGTTCTGCAGAGCCAGGTTATTGCTAGGGCTCTGCTGCTTGATGGTGTTAAAGTACAAACAAGGAAGTGCTGCTGCCTTGTGTACTGTAAAACAAGGTGAAAGTCATGAAAGGGAGTAAACTGTGTATTAGAGGATACAGAAAGCTTACACAAAGCTTGTTCAAACTCAAGGTTCTTTGTAAAATGAAGCCACTGTAGTTGATATTCCAAAACAGCAGTAGTTGAATTGAAGCCTTTTGCTTTCTTGTATTCTAAATAGACAACAGGTAGATTAAAGGGAGGAGGGAGGCTGCCACCTGTTTGCATCATCAAATCCCAGATTTCTTTCCTAGTTGAGGATGAAGGTGGTTTATAGAGGGAGCAACGCATTGGTTAAGAATAAAACCATTGTTCCCTAAAACAGTGTGTGATCTATAACTTACTTAGCATCTTACTGTAAAGAATATGTCCATAACTTTGCATTACAAGTTATTTGTTAGCAGTCATTTGCCTTCACAGTCAGTGGTGATAAAGATCTGCAGTGCCAACTTATAAAATACATACTTAGAAAACTCTTCTGATATTACAGAAGTTTTGGATTTTGTTGGCAGTGTCATTCCAGAACCATTACTGCACCTTCTGCAATGAGGTTCCCTTTGGGTTAATGCATATATATATGCATTATAATCTATATATTGTTTTAATGGGTGGAGAAAGCAAACAGAGATACATAGTGATTGATGGCAAGAGTGAGGAAATGGGGTGTTCCGAGTTCAAGCCATTACTGTGGTATGCACAGGTTGTTACACAGCCTCATGCAGATCTTCTGTATCCATTGTCATGTGAACTTGGTGAAATATTAACACATATAAGGAGAGCTAGGATGACGTTGTCAATCTGTGCACACCTCCTGTGCGCATTTACTCATAACTTATTGGTGTAACAAATACTTTTCAGGCTGCTTAGTCATGAGGTTTTCTTACTTTAATGTTGTCGGGAGGAGGAAATTATGACCAAAAGAGTTCTTTTAAGCTTTAGCCAAAGTATTTCTGCCAGGAAGCACTGTGAGGGAGGCAGAGCTTTAGGAATGAAATGGAATTTAACGAAGTAGAACACTGGCTCAGATGTAACTGCGTATTAGCTTTTAAATGTAACTCCTTGTCCTGGGAATTCTGGAAGGGGAGGAAAAAGGATATACATAGACTTACAGGCGCTGTGTACTAACCCTGTACGTTATTCTGAGGACAACAGCTCTTTAAAGCATCAGGAGCACTGGAATTCCAGACAACTTGGTCTTCAGGAATCTCAGGCTGTACGGAAAACCGTCAGGTAACTGGTGCGAAGAGGCAGCATTGCTCACAAACGGCTCCTTTCCTACCTTCAGATTTGAATGCATCTCAGTTTTTAGACAATTCTGGTTTAAAAATGTGATGAAAGCTGTTAGCAATTTACAGCAGAACAAGTAAAATTCAGCGTTTGTCTTCTCCACCAACATTGCTGCTAAGGATGCAGGCATCCTATTGATCCTGTTGTGTTTCTTAACTAAAAGCCAGGGAACAAAAAGAAGGGACAGTTCAATCCAACAGATAAATTCCAACATGGAAGTTCTGGATTCAGTCCTAGTGCTCTGGGACCTTGAGGGGGAAAAAGTGAATTCTTCTTCTCCTGGGCCTTTATGCTTTTTGCATGTTTGAATTAGAGTCTCTTCTAGGAACAGATTTGCTCTCCAGTGCTTGCCCAGTGTCTAATGCCCATGGGCCTGATCAGTTGGTCCCAGGGGAGCAGTCAAAAACCCTCCGTAACCCAACAAAAAATGGTTGAATGATTGCAGCTTGTTTGGGTTTGACTTCTTAATTAAATCCAAACACAAAGAGCAGATGGTGTGGTTTATGTAAAGGGAAGGTTGTGTCTGTACAAAGCAATGGGATGTTGTATTGATGTAATAGCATTCTAACGTGCTTTTGGGTGGTCCTGAATTACTGCGCTCGCAGTATTTTTGTGCGCTTCTCTAAATAGCATCCATTGTATTTGAAGTCATTTTGCAAACGTTATTTAGTTAATTAGGCCAGTAAGGTAGAATAGCTCTAATAATCGCTGCTTGTCTTTCCACATACTGTAGGAGAATTTCCCTACCTACTATAGGAAAATACGAGGTTGTGTAAGAAAGGGTGGGAGGGATTGTATGTGAAATGAACAGTACAAGGGCAAGGAGATGGGCTCAGAAAATGAAGGGAATAGTTTGTCCATAACAAACTGCAACAATAGATGTTAAAAAAAACCAAACCCAAGTATAAATATGTTATTTTTACATATATGATCAGTTGAAGCTTTTATGTATTGGTGGGTGTTCAGTAGCAGTGCTGGTGGCTGCTGTAATCATTTCAATAGCACCAGTTCACCATCTTACATGTGTGGCTGCTGTTAGATTGACATATGACTTTAAGAAAAGACTTTAATGCTGTTTCCTGTAACAGCAGTTATTATTGTACTGTAGCTTGAGTCTCTTGCACCAAAGAGCAGGGAAGATAGCCTGGAATTCAGCAGACCCTGGCTGATACACAGCTGTAGCCAACTCTCATCCAAGGCAACACCTTACCAACCTTTGATTCCGTTTAGATAGCAGCTCACAGCCTCACTTTGTCCTTACTTTACATTTATTGTCAAACCACAGTAATAGTGCAGCTGTCAGGGCAGTTCTGAGTTGGTCATGTACCTGAAGTGCATTTGTATTCCCTTTTATTCAAACCTTATTAGAGGGCAGATTGATCCTGTCTGTGCTAGACTCCTGTGTCTCGTTCTAGTTTGCTGTACGTGCATGTCTGCACTCATGAAACACACTGTACTTCAAGTGCTTTTTGAAACTTTAGTTGTACTTCAGCCTTGTGGGAATATTTCTTGCTCTGTGAGTGCAATTACAATGATGTCTTTGTTTGCTCTGTATGGACTGAGCATTCCTTATGGAAGAACTGAGGTAAGCAGTAAGGAGCATATTTCAATACGTCGACATGAAAGTCTGTCTTTTCTTGGGTAGCTTTATAGTGGTTTTAAAACTATGTTGTACCTCTGAGTGTGCAGATGAGCCTGAGGAAGGACCCACCATATGAAGTAAGCTTAAAGTAATCCTCTTGTGCTGGGAGTTAAATTCTCCCACAGGTTAGTGGCTGACAGAAATCTGCCCTGTGATGCTGGCTCTTCACACACACCGCAATTGAAGGAAAACAAAAATGCTTGTTTCATCTATTGAGGATTTCACTGATTCCGAGGTTTATACTGCCTTGACTTGTTGATGAAGCTGCAGTGTTGAGTTTTGTGCATCAGGGAGGTAAACCTGTTTCTGTGATGAAACATCCAGGGTTTATAGCGTGTCTCAAAGCGAAACCGGAAGTGTTCAGACCTGTAATAGGGAACGGTTATGAAACGTCACCAAGGGGCAAGAAAATGAACTTTGTTAAACATTGGTAATATTTCATGTCATTTACTTTTCCAAGATAAGGCCCCATGGTAAAAAACCAAGTTCAGCATGTGCTTAACTTCAGCCACTCAGTGAATCATCAAAGTTTGCTGTTGCTTCCACTGTAGCCAGACATTAAGCATCTGTTAAATCCCTTTTTGGTTTTGTCTTCAATCTTTGTGAAACAATCTAAGAACAAAGGTTTTAATTGTTTTTGGCCAACAGCAATGCGAAGACTTGAGTAGAGTTTCACAATGGAGGTGAAATCCATCGTCCTTGGCGTGGAGGGGATGACATGCAATTCCTGTGTTCAGAGCATCGAACAGCATGTTGGGAGGATGAATGGCATCCATAACATCAAAGTGAGTGACACTATCATTATTTCTTACAAAGCTTTGATCTTACATGAGAAACCATGGCAAGGTATGCACCAAGGGAAGAAAATGTGTGGCAAGATGGGAAGCCGATGGTAGAAGTGCATTAGTGTGTTTCTGGTGTAAGAGAAACGTAAGTGCTCACTTCACTACAGTGGGAGCTAAGTCCTTATCTGCTACTCTTGAGTAATTTTCTGCTTGACAATGAATTCAAGATTGTGGAGTTATGAGAAGTCAAAAAAGGCAAGAATTAACATTTAAATAGGGTAAACCAAAACCCCTAGAGCTTCGACTGGAGAAAAACAGGCTGTCCTTATCCCTTCCACTGAATAAATGTCTGCTTGCTCACAAGCCTCCAAGCCTTTTCTTTCAAACTGATAGTGCACAGAGGTCACTTATGCAGGTTGAAAAGCATTTGTGGGCTTGAGGTGTCCGGTTTGTCTTGTGGTAGTTGATTTACCATGAAAAATAAAGCTGCTTTTGTTGTGGTCCATGAAATAAGAGTAGCAGGTAGTGCAGGTGACAAGGGAGTCTAGCCAGCTCTTTCATGCATTAGGAGTTTCCTTTGCTTTGTACTGTTTGTGGGGAAATGGGAGAGAAAGAGCAGCAGAGCTGTAGTCCTGACC
The DNA here is from genome assembly GCA_002631895.1 of Agapornis roseicollis. Taxonomy (NCBI): domain Eukaryota; kingdom Metazoa; phylum Chordata; class Aves; order Psittaciformes; family Psittacidae; genus Agapornis; species Agapornis roseicollis. Next base: position 23,972 of record NDXB01001283.1, on the reverse strand, counting down.
TGTTACCAGAGCTACTTGATTTGCCCTTAATCCAGACTTCCTTGATCTGATTTGGTACCAATATTTTGTTAGTATTTTTTCTGTCATGGGCAAAGTACTGGATTGTAGAATATTCCAGGACGAGCTGATCATTCCCACACAATCCATCCTTTTATAGTAGTTTTAAAAAGGGAAACAATTCCTCTTAGTCTTCTGACCTAACTTGTGTTAGGAAGAACAGTCCTAACAGCAGCAGCAACAGAAAATGGCAGAGCTTAATTCCAGTGTTTACAAGGCACATCGTTTTTCATCTCCTTTCAGTATGGAGCTTTAACATGACAGGAGGCTCTGCTCTGACACCAGAACCTTGGACCAGTTTAGAACGAGGGATACCACTGTTAACATTTTTGGCACCATAGGGTCAGATAAATCACCAGGTGTCCCCAAGCATGAAGTCAAATGAAGGCTTAACACACCTGTAAAATAATAAACCCTAAATAATCTGATTTCATAATCCTTCCTTTCTCCCTTATTCCAGCAAAAGATGGAACCTCACACCCTTATTGTGCCAGCTAATCTCTGAGAATGCGCAGGTGACTTGAGTTAGGAAAGGAGGAGAGAGTCCTGCTTAACTTGCTTGAAGACATTGTGCGTTCCATGGTGTCCTTTACCTAAGGAATGAAGCAGGTTGTTGAAGGAGAGTATTAAGAATTTTGTATTCTTAATACAAAATACCTTCCCCAAAGGGAAAGACTATTTTGTAATCCCACACTTGGCAAGAAAATGTGTTGCAAAAACGTAGTCTGAGTAGAACAGGACCCTAAGAATCAGGACTGTAGGAGATCATGCGTGGCCATTGTGCTCATTACAGCAGCAGAACTTCAACTGAGCCAGATCATTTGTTTCAGGAAAATCTCTGAGAATAGTAAACCAGGGGTTTGTTCAGTGATTATGAATTAGGTCAGCACAGGAGATGAATGTAAGGTGGCTGATACAGACAAACAGAGCTGCATTTAGGCTGTTTTGCCTCCAGCTGCAATGAAACCAATAAATGTCCATGTTGCTAATTCTGCTAAGGCAAGTAATTGGGACAAAAATGAAGGAAGATTGTTTTTACAATGGTTTAACTCATCTAATCTGATCATGACTGTGCTCTTTAAGTTGTATCTTTGCCCAGAGGAAAGGTAGAATTGAATGATAATGTGTTTGGCCTCTGGCAGGCATTGGTTTTCCCTTTTGGAGATAGCAATAATTGTGTTTGATGTATCGCCAGTTGGGAGCAAATTAAATTGGGGATATTTGTACCATCTGATGTGAAAGGTTAGCACCAAATCAGGAGGCCTCTGGATGGGCAAAATGTACAGAGGGAGGAAAATCAGCTTCCTTAATGTTTGTCATCTATTGAACGTCAAAACTGAAGTTTCTTCTGTGCAGTCTGATGCTCTTTATTGCTCAGAGCAAGGTGAGAGCCTGTGCCTGAGATGCCTGGAAACTCTGCACTCCTTTCACTGCTGCTTACATCTGTGCTCTTTGTCAAAGAGTGGTTTTTTCCATCCTCGTAACCTGAGGGTAATTCCTACTAACTGCAGAACTGTGGATGTGATTCGTTTTTTCTGTTGGGCCCTTTTGCATTGGGGATTGAATTGGGTTAGTCATCGTGGTTCAAGGGAGTTTGGCTCTGCAAGTTCCATTAAATGTGTTGATGCTGTCTGGGTGTTGTAAGCAAAAGTGCCCAGACAGACTTGTAAAGGATGCTGAAACTGGGGTGCGGAAGTCTGTTCTAGCTGTAGTGCTGTGCAGATGAGCAGAGGTTACTTTATGGTGGCTGTTGGTGTGGCTTTACTCCTCAAGGTGAGTACTGTTGGATAAAATCACACTGAACAAGTATTGCTAATATATGCAAGTAGAAGTTATTTCTAGTCTCATGCAGGGTATTAAGTGTTCATCCCTCAGTATTGCAGTTGGCTAACATAGTTTGGTTTTTTTCTCTCACCAGGTATCTCTAGAGGATAAGAATGCAGTCATCACTTATGACTCCAAACTGCAGACTCCAGCAACACTGCAGGAAGCAATATATGACATGGGATTTGATGCTACGTTAGCTGATCCAAACCCACAACCTGTTTTACTTGACACTATTTTTCTTACGATTCCTACTCAGTCATCTCTCACCTCCAAACAGATTTGTAGCGCGCTGCTGACGAACAGAGGTGTTGTGGATGTTAAAATGTCCTCTGATCAAAAAACTGCAGTGGTGACGTTCATTCCTTCCGCTGTAAATGGCAAGCAGGTTATGCAGATGGTCCCAGGGGTGGATTTAAGTGTCTCTGCTCCAGAGGTAACACCTGGAACTTGTGAAAGTTCCAGCTGGTCTCAAGCAAGTAGCGTTGTGCTGCGCCTGAAAGTAGATGGGATGACCTGTCACTCCTGCACCAGCACCATCGAGGGGAAGATTGGCAAATTGCAGGGGATTCAGCGGATTAAAGGTAAACCCTTTGTGTGTTTTTACGTAAACTGGAGTTGAGCAACCTGTTCCCCAACAGCATCGTGGAGATACCTTGAGTTTCATTAGATAGCTTAGCATGACCGTTACTCTTTGTGGTATCTGGTATTTAGTTGCATGTTTCATTTGGACTAGGAAGTAAGAAAAGGGCCCAAATTGTCATTAAGGCTGTTGCTGTTACATGTGTGTGAGTGTTCAGTGATTGCTTTGGATTTTGGTGGGGAGCCTGGAGTAGTCATGGTCTATAATTTTAATACCAGTTATTGAAATCTCTAGTACCAGATGTCTTTTGGTATCCTAATTAATCCTACTTTGTATGTTCTGTTCAATGAAGGGTTAATATTGGCATGTATGCAATTGTATCTTAAAGGCAAGAGAAAAATATAAGTAGCTTTGGCACAAATGGATTGCCATGGACCCTTGATAAAAGAATAAACTTAGTAAGAAATAATAATGCCATTTGAAAGAATCCTGGGGAAAGAGCAAAGAACTGAGGAAAAGAGGAGTGTAAAATTGTTGTTGTAGTAGACAAAAAAGGTTGAAGAACTGAGCTATTTGATATTTACCAAACCAATTCAGTCTCCATTGCAGTTAGGTTTCTGACCATTTAAAGCATTCAAAGCATTTGACAAGATCTGTTGCTCTTGGGGCAATGTGCTGCTTGTGCTTAGGGCAATAATGCACACTTACTGATTAATTTTCAGTGTCCCTGGACAATCAGGAAGCTGTTGTTGTCTACCAGCCTCATCTGATTACAGCAGAGGAAATAAAGCATCAAATTGAAGCTGCTGGTTTCACAGCATCTTTCAAAAAGCAGCCTAAGCCCCTCAAGCTCAGTGCCGTTGACTTGGAGAGGCTGAGGAATACTCAGACCAAAGGCTCTGAGACAGCACTGCAAGAAACCTCAAGTATGAATGACACAAAGTCAGTTGTCTTCAGGATTGATGGCATGCACTGCAGTTCATGTGTCCTCAATATTCAGAGCACCATATCAGCGCTCCCATCAGTAACAAGTATAGTTGTTTCATTAGAGAAGAAATCTGCTATTATAAACTATAACCCAAACTTAATTAGCATAGAAGTACTGAGAAGAGCCATAGAGGCAGTGTCTCCAGAGACATTTAAAGTCAGCCTTCCTGAGGAGTATGACGACGTAGCACTTTTCCCCACGCTGGTGTCTACACTGAAGTCTCCTCATCCAGCTTTGAAGGATGCCAGCCAGCCACTTACTCAAGTTGTTGTAATAAATATTGAGGGAATGACTTGCAACTCCTGTGTGCAGTCCATTGAGGGAGTCATATCCCAAAAGGCAGGTGTCAAATCTATTCATGTGTCTCTCACAAACCATAATGGGACTATAGAATACGACCCTCTGCAAACGTGCCCAGAAGACTTGAGATCTGCAATAGAGGATATGGGATTTGATGCATTTTTACCAGGTAATGACATATGAAACTTTTACATTTAAAAGGATTGTGCAGTTTTGTTTAGAATTTGGTACCACTCAAGAGGAAATTTAGTAGGTGACACATTCTTTGTGCATGCCAAGAAAAGCTTTTAATCTTTGCTATCAATGAGATAATGAAATACACACACACTCCTTTAGCATAGCAGATTAATTAGAATTGATTGAGAAACCTGGAAATAGAGGCATGTACAAATACTGGGGTTTGGTTTAAATTCACAGCAGCATGTATTTATGGCTGGGGCAGTACCAGCTCATCCCTCATTGCTGTGGCTGTTCACAGTGGCCTGAACTGCAATCTCCTTTTCAGCTCAGCCCTCTCCTGAAGTGCAGCTGGAATCCCACAGAACTGAGCCTCCCTCCAAAGTGTCACCAGCCCATCTTGGGAGACAAGAGACAAAGAGTGTATCGAAGTGCTACGTCCAGGTCACAGGAATGACATGTGCTTCGTGTGTGGCCAACATTGAGAGAAATCTGAGGAGAGAGGATGGTAAGATGCATGTCAGTGTAATCTGTTAAACTTCTGAGTGTTTCTTTTAGAGAATCCATCTAGCTTTGGTACAGCTTTTTTATATGGGTGGGTTGTCAAGAGAAGTGCCATTGCTGCTGTGTTTCATGGGTGAGAACATAGGACGATAACAATGTGGTTGTTGCTGCTTTGTGGCTAGAGAATGCCTTTGCAAAAGCAGGAGTTGGAGTGCTCCAAAAAGCATATAAGGATCAAATATGGATCCTTGTGAAGCTAAACTAAGTCTTTCTTTTATACTGGAGGGACATGCCCAGGTTAAAGGCAGGAGCATTATGCCTGTGTTAGGAAGCAAGTTATTAGAGAAGGACAGTAGTAATACGGATTAAAGAGACAGTTAATTTTAGCTCTGCAAGTCAGAACAACTGTGTCTGTCTTCTGTCAGTGATGATTGTATTTGCAGGGACAAAAAGTTGCATAACTGTGATGTAACGAAGAGTTGTTAATGTAGACTGTGTTTAATTATTGTAACGAAGATGGATGCGTTCCAAGATAACCTGGAATTAATCTGTTTTTTCCCATTCTAGAAAATGGATGAATCTAAATCCTTTTCAGTTGGTGTGCAGTAGGATTGCACTTTGTTAGATCTGCCCTTTCTCATACATGTTCTCCCTTTGAAAAAGGCTTTAGAAATGGTAAATGCAGATCACAAAAATAGCCAGAACTGTATTTGAGAGGATTCTTTCAAGTAAAACCAGATAATCTTCTCATGTAGCGTAGATTGAATGTCTGTAATTAGACTGTTAAAGCCATGCAGCTCATGTGGAATAATACTTCACCTGCCACACCTGCGCTTAAGTCCTTTTGTTGCATTGTTGCTGTATCTTCCAAAAATGCTGATGTTTTCTTTTCTCTGTGCTTCCACTGTGGGAGCTTTCTCAATGTCAGTCAATTGCTGCTGTGCCATCCTGCTACTGGAAGTGTACTGGGACTTTTAAACATGATCTGCCATTCACACGTTTTGTTTTCTAGGAATACATTCCATACTTGTTGCCCTAATGGCAGGGAAGGCAGAAGTGAGGTATAATCCTGCTGTCATACACCCTTCAGCGATTGCAGAGCTCATCCGGGAACTGGGATTTGGAGCTACCGTGATGGAAAACTGTGGTGAAGGAGATGGAGTTCTGGAGCTTGTTGTAAGCTAATAGTTAAAACCAACCACCCTTGTCTTTATTACTTCTATCTATTGGATGTGCTTGTGTGAGCGTTCACTTCCTAAAGTGTTCATGGTATATTAGAGCTTAATTTACAAAGAATAAAGTATGCGAGTACAACAGGTATGTGTAACAAACTCATCCTGTCCTGCAAACAGTGCTGGCTCAGTTCTGCTACACTAAGTCAGAGAACTGTTCCTGTGGGATTTTTATTACGCTGGTTATTTCAGGAATTCCCTTTTTCCTTTTCTGAAGCTGAGTTGAACTCAGTGTAGCCCAAGCTCTGAGCTTCAAGAGCTAGCAGAGCTTTAGCAGAGCTTCATAACCTTGTCTCCTCTGTAGTGCTCTCATCCTTAACTAAAGAGCTCCACCTCATTGCTTCAAACCCCAGAAACATGCAGTAAGTAATTCAGGATGGTCAGAGGCACTCTTTCTTTTCCTACTATTGAAGATGCTTTTACCGAGTAACCTGTGGCTTTGGTAACAGGAAGGAACCTTTATTTTCCAGGTGAGAGGAATGACTTGTGCTTCTTGTGTCCACAAAATAGAATCCACCCTCATGAAGACTAATGGTGTTTTATATTGCTCAGTAGCTCTGGCAACCAACAAAGCACACATCAAATATGATCCTGAGATTATAGGTCCTCGAGATGTTATACAAGTGGTTAAGGTAAGTCTGGTGAAGGGACCAAGTCTTATAAAATATCCAGTGTCTTTTGAAAAGTATTCCAGAAACAAGAGGAAAGACTATTAAAGGAAAAAGTCTATGTCTCTCCTTCCATCTGCTATCTTATTAGTGCAGGGTTCTGCAGATAATATGTATTCTAGCTCAGAAGCAATGCTCTGTTACGAGTTTGCCTGAGTTTTTATACAGAAATACTAGGAAAGCCAGGCTATGGTAGAGTTGAAGATACCAGTTACGGGTTTGCAGCAAAATAAAGTGCATGCATGAGTACTGTAGCAGGAGAGATAAAATTGAGATAAATTTCTTGGCTTTCTCCTTTGATTTCTCTGCATCTGTGCCTCAGGAAAAAACATTTTGAAACCACACGTTTTAGAACAGCATTTTAGTGTTCTAGAAAGGCAGATTTCTGCATCAGATTGCTTTTCTGTCTTTGCAAGGTAAATAAAACAAGTAACAATCATATTAGAGGTAGTAATAATGTAAATGTAAGGCTGACACCATCCATAATCTGACAATAACTTTGTGAGCACAAAGTCTTTAAAAATGGGCTGTTCCCTTTTTTTATTATTATGCTTTTTCCCCTTAGGATTTAGGCTTCACCACTTCCTTAGTCAAAAAAGATAGATCTGCCAGTCATCTTGATCACAAGCAGGAAATAAGGCAGTAAGTATTCATGAACATACTTAGAGTCTTCTTTCTTTAATCGACAGCAAAACTTATGATATTTTTATGTGACCATGCAGACTTGCTAAACTGTTACCCACTGGATTGCAAACCAGTTCTATTTTTCTTTTCAATCTTGAGGTGGAAAAGGTCTTTTGTTGTGAGTCTGGTTTTCTGCATCCCTGTCATGGGGCTGATGATCTACATGATGGTGATGGACAGTCAACTTTCAGATGCTCACGCGCATCACAACATGAGCAGTGAGGAAATGGAGGCTCTTCACTCCTCGATGGTCCTGGAATACCAGCTCCTCCCAGGGTTGTCTGTTATGAATTTTCTGTCCTTTTTACTCTGTGTCCCAGTACAGGTAAGTGGGAATATGACAACTCCTACTTCACTGGGCTTAAAACTGACTGTAATTGTAGTGGTTCTTTTAAGGTGGTTCTGCTGTGGCTAAAATAAGTGGTTCTAGGGACTGTTAGGGACAGGCTAGGCAGTGTAGAGGTGCTGTGCAGCACCTGAGGCAGCTTGCCCAGCTGCACTGGTGGGCACAGAGAGGAGCTGGGGGAATGGTGTGGAGGTGAGAAGACTCAGGAGTACTATGGCAGAGGTCAGAGCCCTTGGCTAGAGCTTGGATTTTTTTTCAGGGAGAGATGGAGAAGGCAAATAACACAAATAAATTGGGTGTCTCCCTCTCTTATGGAAATGCTGCTGCTGTGTGTTACAAATGTGTATGTATATAAAAATAGATACATGTTTATAAATGTGTATATATATATAAATACAACTGATTCTCCTATTACAGATGTTTGGAGGCTGGCACTTCTATATCCAGGCCTACAAAGCAGTGAAGCACAAAACTGCAAACATGGACGTGCTCATTGTACTGGCAACCACCATTGCCTTCGTGTACTCACTTGTTGTTCTTCTAGTTGCAATGGCTGAGAAAGCAAAAGTGAACCCCGTAACTTTCTTCGACACACCTCCTATGCTGTTTGTGTTCATCTCCTTGGGCCGGTGGCTAGAGCATGTTGCAAAGGTAAGAAAAACAAAAGCCATGGTATCTACAAGCTGCAAGACACTAAGAGTCATTTCAGAACGTTGTGTACCTTAAAACAAGTCCCATGAACAAGCTTTACTAGGTTCTTGTAACGTTCTTTGTTGTAAAGTCATCTTCAGTAACTAGTAAAAATATGAAATGACTTAATATGAGTCTGTCTGAAGAAAGTCTTTTTAATAGGGTAAATTGCAACACATGCAGTTGTCATTTACCCAGCAATTTCTTTCAATAGCATAGTCAGAAAACCATGAAAATTATTATTCTAGGGTAAAACATCAGAAGCACTGGCAAGACTAATTTCATTACAAGCTACTGAAGCTACTATTGTTACCTTGGGCCCCGATAACGTTCTTTTAAGGTATCTTGCTTTGTCATTTGCTTTTTCTGTTCTTCTTTTGTTGTTAATCTGCCTAATTCACAGACAAATGTTACCATTCTGTAGAACTATGGAGCTAATAATTTCAGATTTGCCAGATGTTAATGCTAGGATGCAGACAAAATAACGCTGCTCTTGTCTGGTTTATTGGAATCTTGCTAAGTTTTGCTGTGATAAGAAAAAAAAAGTGGGTTTCACAACTAGAGAGTAACTAAAATGATGATAAAGTAACGATAGCACTCCTTAAAATGGCATTTCTTCTGGCAATTTTTGTATGCGCTTACAACGTCAACCAGTGGGATTATGCTTTGTGTGTAGTAACAACTGGTTTTGCCTGGTAACTTCAGCTGACAATCTCATACTAAAACTATACATCATTCTAGTGAAGAGCAAGTTGATGTCGAGCTGGTTCAACGAGGTGATATTGTCAAAGTGATCCCAGGAGGCAAATTCCCAGTGGATGGTCGTGTTATTGAAGGACACTCCATGGTAGATGAATCTCTTATCACAGGTAAGCATTTGCTTTTTGCGAGTGTAAAAATGTTTTCCTTTAGACTAATGTAGAGAAGGGAAGTTGAAACTGATGTTCCCGTTCCTGTAATTGCGTGCTAGGAGTTGGTAATCATGATAATATTCCTCAAAAATGTATCTTGGTATCTTTTGTTGCCCTGTTTGTAGGTGAGGCGATGCCGGTGACTAAAAAACCTGGCAATACAGTTATTGCAGGTTCTATTAATCAGAATGGATCACTGCTGATTTCAGCAACCCATGTTGGAGCTGATACAACTCTGTCCCAGATCGTTAAACTGGTGGAGGAGGCTCAGACCTCAAAGGTAGAGTATTGAACTGAAACATTTGGGTTTTGGCTTATCACTTGGGCATCAGCATAGCGAATCACGTGAAGAGTGATTAAGATGGTTTAGATCTGAATTGCAGTTGCATAATGAAGTATTTTGCTGAATAAGGACTTGGATACAATCTGCAGCTCCGAGTCTCATCGTCTTATTAAGCAAATACATAATTATACAGTGTGGTGTGCCAACTGTGCTGCAAACAGCAGCTCTGACTGTGTCTGTGTCTGAAGGCACAGAGTAAGCATAATGCTGCTGGAGCTGACATCTTTCTTCTTTCTAGGCTCCTATCCAGCAATTTGCAGACAAACTTAGTGGCTACTTTGTTCCTTGTATTGTGGCTGTCTCTGTGGTTACCCTTTTTGCCTGGATTATAATTGGTTTTGTGGATTTTGAAATANCAGAGTAAGCATAATGCTGCTGGAGCTGACATCTTTCTTCTTTCTAGGCTCCTATCCAGCAATTTGCAGACAAACTTAGTGGCTACTTTGTTCCTTGTATTGTGGCTGTCTCTGTGGTTACCCTTTTTGCCTGGATTATAATTGGTTTTGTGGATTTTGAAATAGTAGAAAAATATTTTCTGGTGAGTAAATCTCTTTAAACACCTTTTGAAATGTTTAATAAATAGTTAGCCTGCAAGTCTGTTAAGACTGCAGTGCCTCCTGCTCTGAATTATCCTTGCAGGCAGTGGCTGGCTATAGTTACTATTGCTGTTATGTTTTTTACACCTTTCCACTCCTGCATTTATACTTACAGAGGCTTTACAGTTGCTGATGGACTCCTGAAAGCTAGTATTAGAAACAAGAAATTAATTTAAAAAAGTAAATACTTAACATCAACATTTCCCATTTCCATCCCTTCTCTGTGGGGAACTGAAGCTTCTTGTGCCGCAAGCTTCAATTGCGCATCAAGTTTTGTCAGCATCGCTCTATGTTAATTCCTCTTTGAAATCAATGGGATTCATCTTCATTACAGATGCCAGAGGAAGATAGGATCATCCTCATGTGTACCTTAGGGTTGCTTAGATCACAGATTTCTTGACTTGTGACTTTCTGATAAGAATTTGTTTCCAAGAAAGCAGTCTTCATATCCTCTATCTTTGTTGCTGCATGTTTGTTGGTAGAGTATCTTTTATTACATTACAGCATAAAAGTCATAGCATGTGGTACTTTATTTAGGAAAAAGTCCTATAAATATGGGTATATGCAGTATAGAACAGAACTTAGTAGTTAATTAGTCCATGAGTCATTAATTGTAGCTTTTGCATAATTTGCCTGAGGTTTACTTTTTACTATTCATACTTTAGCTTATATATTTGTAGGTATTTTGACATCAAAGGCAATGTGTAGTTGCATCCATTATTCAATTTCTTCTACTACTAAAACTTCTGCTGCCAGGGTTACAACAAGAGCATTTCTGCTGCCGAAGTGATAATCCGGTTTGCTTTCCAAGCCTCCATCACGGTCCTGTGCATTGCGTGTCCCTGTTCTCTGGGGTTAGCCACCCCCACGGCTGTGATGGTTGGTACTGGAGTAGGAGCCCAGAATGGAATACTGATCAAAGGAGGAGAGCCCCTGGAGATGGCACATAAGGTAAGAAATGTGGGTTACTGTTACAAGAACTCCAAGGGCTGGTGTTGGTGCCGTGTTCCCGGTTGCTGCCTGAGCAGATCATCACATGTACGCCAGCATGTGGCAATAAGTGATGTATCACCAGCGTGTGGCAGTGAGTTTATATTAGGTGGGTTTCTGAGGAGGCTCCACGTTAAAGTTTTGTTCACTGGATGAAGTCTTCCTGTTTTGCTGCAGGTGAAGGTGGTGGTTTTTGACAAAACTGGTACTATTACTCACGGGACTCCGGAAGTGACACAGGTGAAGTTTCTAGTGGAGGGCAATCAGCTACCACATAACAAAATGCTGGCGGTAGTGGGGACTGCAGAGAGTAACAGTGAGCATCCTCTTGGAGCAGCAATTACAAAATACTGCAAGAAGGTAAGTTACTTACACAGGAATAGAGTAGTTTGTGTTACGGAAGAACCTCTCTTGCAGCACTCAATGTGTATCAATAGTCTTGAGTTATTTATAAAGTACTTGATAGTCATTAGGGAAAGCTGAAAATTGTGGAGCCATATAAACCACTTAATACCATGTTAGAGGCGCTGGATATTCAAACGTATGTTTCCATGATTGAGTATTTCTCTGCTCCTGTTAGTTTGACTGCACTTTATTTTGGGGGGGGCTGTAAATGCAGAATGCTTTTGTATCTTTTTAAAACTGTCTCAACTTACATCCTTTTTCTTTAGGAACTGGATGTGGAAACCCTCGGGACATGCACAGACTTCCAGGTAGTCCCAGGCTGCGGCATTAGTTGTAAAGTCACCAATATTGAAGGATTACTCTACAGGAAAAATAAAATGGTTGAAGAAAACAATATTAAAAATGTGACACTGGTGAAAATAGAGGAGAACGTGGAGGACTCAGTGCAGCCTGCTTTGATTATTGATGCTGAGCTAGTAGGTAAGCTAATGCTGGCTTATGGGATAAAGTGGGTAACTCTTGCTCTTTTCTTCAGGATCCTTAAGAATTAAGTCATTTTCTTCTGTCCTGGGGAACTGGGCTTGCATCGAGGCACACATGAAATTGTTGATCACCAGTGAGTGTCATGGTCACACATCACTTGGGACATTTTGATTAAATACATTTTGAAGTTACATGTTGAATATGGGGCCAGGAGATCACATTGCAGTTGTCTTTTAGCTCTCTCTGTTTTTACTTTGCTTCATCCTAAATTACCATTTGCTAGCCAAAATAACGTAGATTTGCAGGACTGACTGGTTTTTTTCAATCCAGGGCAGTTCATTGTTTAGGTCTTTCTTATATATTGGGCTGTTAAATATAAATTAGAAGCACTGAGAAAGGGACTTGGTCCTTTACTGTCCTTTGACCTTGGTCCACTAACATGGTAACTTCCCTTTACTGAAGAAATGTTTGTGTTTTTCTTGCCAACGACACATGAAAAGACTCATGGGGCAGAAAACTGAGAAAAATATACTTTGTGTTTAGATTATCTGTAATGATATTTCAGTGTGTACTGGGAGAACCTCGACAGGATTAGCTGGAGGGAAGCTTCCCAGTTATCTATATGATGATAGGATTGTATTTTCTTCCTTCAGCTACTCGGGCTTCTCAGAAATACTCTGTTCTCATTGGGAACCGGGAATGGATGAGCAGAAATGGCCTTGTTGTTAAAAATGAGGTGGATAAAGCCATGATGGAACATGAGCGGAGAGGTCGCACAGCAGTTCTAGCAGCTGTTGATGGTAAGTTCAGTGCTGTCTTTTTTTATTCAGAAGTTGATTTGTCACCATTTGAACAGAAAGTAGTAAGCAGTAACATAAAGAAGTTACACCTGAAGCAGTGGAATAGGATGTAAAGAAATCACTAGCTAGTTTTGTAAAACTCTCATATGAGAGACTTCTTTGTGCCTTTCTTAGTTGACAGGAGAGTTTCACATAGTCACAGAACTGCAGGCTGCTTTGTGTTGGAAGGGAACTTAAAGCTCACATAGTTCCAACCCCTGCCACAGGCAGGGACATGTTCTGCTAGAGCAGGTTGCTCCAAGCCCCGTCCAACCTGGCCTTGAACACTGCCAGGGATGGGACAGCCATGTTCTGCCTTCTCTGAGTAACCTGTTCCAATGTCTTGCCACTAGGAAATTTTTCCTAGTATCTAACAATATTGTTAATAATATTAATAATTACTATAACATCTTAAATATTAATGTTAACTAATACTTCAAAATGTTTGGGTTGTGTAATTATGTTAATATAATTAGATTAAAGTGATAATTAAGTATTAGTTAGATAATGATGTAAAGATTGCAAAGAGAAGGAGGAAAAAAAGGGATGTTTTTGTTGTTGTTGGACAGGCCATGTTCTGTATTACCTTAAACACTGCTGCCCTGCTACTTGTTCATGTTCTGCTTTTTACTGTCAATGTTACTGTTTCTGGAATTGGTCTTACAGGGGGCAAAGGCACATTATTGTTTCAGGGTTAAAAAATTACAAACACATTCTGTTCTTTTAGGAGTGCTCTGTGGTTTGATAGCTATTGCTGATACTGTGAAACCAGAAGCTGAGCTGGCTGTCTACACCCTGAAGAGTATGGGATTAGAAGTTGTCCTGATGACTGGTGACAACAGCAAAACAGCAAGATCCATTGCCTCTCAGGTAAGCTGTTACACACATGCTTGTGTTTGCAGCTTGCTACAGACCACTCCCAGGAAGCATGGCGTGTCATGGTGTCACTTGTGGCTGGCTTACAACTGGGCTGTTGTGAAAAATGGTAGTGTAAATGCATTCAGAGTAAGAGGGGAGGGGAACAAAAGAAGCCTTTTTGAATGGAAGCAGCATCAACTTGGGATTCAGAGCTATTTTCATGTTAGATGGGTTTGATACTTAGCTCATGAGTGATAGCATGGGTTTTGACCTTCCTATTAAAGGTAAAAGCTTTGATAGCAAGGAGAGCTGCAAGACAGGTTTGTATTTTCTCTCTCTTCAGGTTGGCATCACCAAAGTGTTCGCAGAGGTTCTTCCCTCCCACAAAGTAGCCAAAGTGAAACAGTTGCAAGATGAAGGAAAGCGGGTGGCCATGGTTGGAGATGGCATCAATGACTCCCCAGCTCTTGCTATGGCCAATGTGGGAATCGCTATTGGCACGGGTACTGATGTAGCCATTGAGGCAGCTGATGTGGTTCTAATTAGGGTAAGAAGTGCTTCATTAAAATGAGATGAGAGGGGTTAGAAGGCCCACAATGTCTTGAATGGTTCAGACACTGCTGGCGTGTACGACCTGCATAAGCTAGGAGAACTGGAGCAGAAATTTCCTTAGTCGTGCTTGTTTAGGGCAGTGATACTTATCCTATGAAGGAAACTTTCCCATTTTCTGGGCATTGGGCACAGAATTTAGGGGTAATTAAAGTTGGAGAGTGAGCAGAGGAGGAAAAAGTGACCTTTGACAAATATAGATTACATTTCAGTAACATACCACAGTACCTCCAAGCACTATAGAAACTGCTTCTTGCATATTAACAACCTTGACAGAAATAGTGGTCAGTGTCTAGAGCTGAACTGTGGTGCTGTGTGCATTACTGGATTACAGTGACATCTGGAATAAGGTTGGGACTCATTCTGTGGGCTGTATGTGGACAAGCTAGAGCAGCATAAATACTTATATAGTTTGTTATATCCAGTGTATGATAGTTAGCTTGAAAGTGAGAGTATGATGGTATGATGATTACATGTATGCTATTGTTTCTTCAGCCTCTCTAATAAACATATTAACTTGCAGGATGACCTGATGGATGTGGTAGCAAGTATAGATCTATCAAGGAAAACTGTGAAAAGGATCCGGATCAACTTTGTCTTTGCTCTAATTTATAATCTCATTGGAGTTCCCATAGCTGCTGGTATGTGAATGCTTCCCTGCAGTAAAATAAGGTTGTGCTTAGTGAACAGAACATGGCAGTGATTTACTGTTGTGTGGAAGAGTATTTTCGCTTTTTCTGACTGTCAGTAAGTGTAGAGTTCTCTACTATCATCTGCTGATGTTGCAGTAGTCTGCTTTTGAGCTGTCCTCCCAGGTTATGGTTATTTGTTAACATATAGAAATACAACTAAAATTAGAGAGTCCCTGTGAAATTGTATATGTTAATATATGAATAATGCTGTTCCTGCTCCGAACTTGTTTTCTAGGTGTTTTCCTGCCCATTGGTTTGGTTTTGCAGCCCTGGATGGGATCTGCAGCCATGGCTGCCTCCTCTGTTTCTGTTGTGCTTTCTTCTTTGCTGTTAAAGATGTGAGTATGAATATTTTGTGCTTTGCAATTTGGATTTGAAGCTCAGCTCTTTGACTAAGAGTGGCAGAAAATAAGCGTGGGACTGACAGAACAGTTCAGGCAGGTCTGTGTCCAGCAGCAAGGGGAGGCAGTTGGTCCAGAGTGCTTCAGACAGGAGTGTTTGAAAATGTCATTTCTCATGCAAAGACAAATGCACAAGTCAGAAGTGTGTTCACAATGGAGAACTCCTTAGTGGCCTTTGTCAGAACACTGGCTTCTGAAACAATGCAGCTGCGAACACCACACTGACAGAGGATTGTTGTAGTAAGTAAACCAAGCTGCTGCATTTGTCACTGTGTTGCTGTCCCTTACTCTGCAGTTAGAAGTAGTGTAGCACTGTGGTATCTTGTATTATTTACTTAACACAGGTTCTCAGAAGGAGAGCAGAAGAGTTGGTAAGTGACAGCTGCAGCAGTCCACTATCAGTAGATGCGTTTTGCCAGTATATTTTGAAGATGCTCATCACCACTTAAGCAGTTAAATACTGAGTGATGTGCATCAGCTTTACCTGTTCTGTGTCCTGGCCAAAAAGCACTGAATTAGCCTCTGGTTGGATAGTAGCCTTAAAATCTAAACCTTTCATCACTGTATAATAGATCAAATTAGAAATGTCTCTGGCTGGTGCATGATCATAGCATGTAGAGTAGTTACTTTCCATATTTTGGTGTACTTTTCTTCAACCTGAGCTAAATCTGGCATCTTCTGGTTTTTCCTTCCTCAGGTACCAGAAACCAAGTCCTGAAAAACTTGAGTTCCGGGCCCGTGGCCAAATGAGACACAAGAGCCCATCAGAAATCAGTGTCCACATTGGAATTGATGAGACTGGGACAGGCTCACCTAAACTGAGTTTAATGGATCGAATCATCAACTACAGTAGAGCCTCTATAAACTCTCTCTTTTCAGACAAGCGTTCAGTGAACAGTGTAGTTCTTAGTGAACCAGATAAGCATTCACTTTTGGTGGGAGATTTTGGAGAAGATGATGACACAGCATTGTGAAGGACTTGCCCCTTCCCTCCCACCCCTGACAAGCAAAAAAGCCCTGAAGCAAAATGGAAAACCAACCAAAACAGCTGCCTAGATAGCTGCGCATGTACTGATTGTTTCTGGAGGGCTTTTCAGATGTATTGCTTCTTGCAGAAAGCTGTGGGTTTTTCAGTGACCTTCCAGGGTTGTTTCTTTGTTTGGTGGGGTTTGTTGGGTTTGCTTTTGTTTTTTAACAGTCAAGTTTAGTACTGTGTTAAAAAATTATAAATGACTGCATCTGCAAAATGCTGAAGGTTCTGTTTGCAGATGGTTGTGCCTTACTTCAGAACCTCCAGGACCCCTCTCATTCCCACAGCTTGCCTTCTACCAGGAATGGTTCCTCTGAAATGCCTTTTCTTTATAAAGACATCTGGTTCCAGCTTTTCACACTCCCAGACTCAAATCATCTCACTGTGATCTGGATTCCTGTGAGGCAGAGATAACCGAGATGTTTGGGGTTTGGTTTGACATCATGCCAGTGTTTAACTCTACACATCCATGCCCCATTACACTCCTACTACTAAGGTTGTCTGCTTGAAGGTTGAATGGTTTGGGAGGTTTGCTCATTCTCAGCCTCTCCTAAGCCAAAAATTCCTGCAGCATCTTAATGCAGTATGAATGTGATGTAATATAGAAGAAATGTTTAGCTTTTTAGAAGGCAGCAACTTAGTGCTCACTACCAGTATCTGCTAGCACTCCATAAAGGAACCAGAATAGACTGCTGTCACCACAGATTGCCTTTAAGATCTTTACAGTTCAGTCTTTTCAGATATGACACCATCAAAGAATTACTTGTGTCAGATACTCCACTAACAGCAATTGCTTGTAAAGATACTGAGTGTATTTATACCAGGAATGGTCCAGAATGTACTCTGTAGATTGATCTAAACCTCCTTTGCTTGGACTGTTTAGATCCAGGCTTTCTGAGTTAAGACAATCTTCGTTACTGAAGTATCAGAATGCAGGGTTTGCTCATTAAATTATTAATATTAAAAATATTCTCAGTGAGGAAGAGATGTTCATCACCTGGTTGCTACCTACCTGTTTGTTACTTAATATAGCTTGTTTAAGTCTCTACTGAGGTGGCTGTCTGCAGCAATTGCTAGGTTTGGTAATGGTGACTTGCATTACAAAATATAGTTCATGGTGTAAACACGCTATTCTAATTTGTACTTGTAGAGGAGAAATACTCAGTTTGGAGTACAATAAGGAGATCTCTGTAATGTTCTAGTTTTTAACCTGAAGTCTAATGTCAGCACATAGACTGTGTACTTAAGATTTCATAAGTAAATAGCTTTTGGATTCCATCTGAGAACAGAACAATACCAGAAGAGTCACGCTATGGAATGTGGTTTTAGTAAATCAGTGTGCTTGATATCTTGCAGTGAAGAGAATATCATCATTTGTTGCTGCTACTAGTTTAAGAAACAACATATTTCTCTTGCAGGTTCTAGGTTTTTAATATCTCTATATGAATATAGATTATATTTTAAATTGGTTTATATTTATCTATATCTATATTGTAGTGTTAAGAAATGCTGAGATAGATTACTTGTAAAGTCATTCCATAAGATGATGATCTCAATTTTCAACAGCAAAGGTGTTTCTTACAAAGGTTAGGGTTAGGGTTAGGTAGTTACCTGATCATACAATGGTGGGTTTGATTCTTAGTGCTCTACAACTGGGTTTCCAAAGATTTCTGTTTTCTTCTTTATCCATACTTGTTCTCAGTGGTGTTCTTGGCTAGGTTCTGCAGATGAAAGAGAAATCTCTATGTACTGTTGTCTGGATTGTGCTGATGGCTGGTCTTAATCATGCAGTGAAGACACCAGGTAGATCCAGGCACCCCATGCTTTCAAGAGGGGGGTTTCACTTCTGCAGGTGCTGGTTATGGTTTGTATAGCATGGAAGTGGCAGGCGTCATGTTCTTCCTGCAGGAAATAGAGTAGTAATTTAAATTCCTGGTTGGTAGGTAGAGCAGCATGAAGAATTTGTTAAATTATTTCCAAATATATTTTTAGAGCACTTTGGCTTCTGCCTTTTGTTGTCCAAATTGTAGGTAGGCTGAATGTTTAGTGGAATGCTGGTTTCGTTGCCAACTTTTTCTCAGTGCAGATGTTTTTCTAGGCTTTTCCATTTTCTCTGAAACCCGGCATTTGTCCAGTTACAGCAAAATAAGGTTACTTTTCAAAAGCAGGATATTTAATGAGGTGCAGTGATGGTTATGGGGGAATAAGGAGCAGTAAAATGCTGGCTGAGAGGGAATGGGATAACAGTTTGTAAGTACAGTCAGAGAATCAAACTCAGGAGAGAGGAAATCACTAAGTTAAAGACCAGTGTATAAATAAGGTGCTTGTGATCAGTCAAGGCTTCAGTTGAGGTGAAGCTTTTTCACTGTAACAGCTGTTAGTCTGGGAGACAGCTTCTGTTAGAGGTAGTGTCAGTAGAAGGCAAAACACTGTTGCACTTCTGAAAGAGGCTTATATTAAGGGATGCCAGGAAAAGCAGTGGTGAGGACTTTCCAACCCGGGAAATCCATCTCCATCCAGTTCTCCTCTTTAGGAAAATCTGTCTGGACTTGTCTTTTGAACTTGAATTTAGTACTCAGTGTTTAAGTAATGCTTAGCTGATTAAGAAATCCAGAGTCCAGATCTTTGTCCAGCACTCCCTGTCCAAAAGTGTGATATTGACTCACAGAATGTTTATCTTGTTCTTAAAAATATTATATAAGGTGCTTTATGTTGAAGAACCAAACATTGTTCAGTTTGAATGTACAGTGCAAGTGGAGTAATGTGGGAGCTAAATGTGTTTTCCCAAATGTAAATGTTTTAATATGTAAATAGTTGCTCCTGTTGGAGACAGTTTGGATTCATAAATTGAAATATCACATGGAAACGTGCAGTTTCACATCCAATTGTATTACTGCTTTGTCTGTTTTATTGTTCTCTGTACCTAGCTATTTATAAAACCTGTGCTCTATTTAAAAAACAAAGTACATATGCTCCAGGCTTTAAAGCTTGCTCCTTGAATCTTACCAATACACTTTTGAAAGAGTAAACACTTGACATTTTATACAAAGAAGAGTGGGAAGCTGACACAACACAACAGAATCAAGGGAGCATTCCTATTTATTAAAACCTGTTTATTTTTTTGCTTAGACTTCCAATGGAATGTTTTAAACCTGATGGGTTTTTTAATATTCCGTTTTGGTGTGAAGAATGGGGAAATGAGTGTGTTGAGGAATGTTAGTGCTGTTACATTTCTTTATCTCTAGCAACATGCAGTCTCACACTTCCTTTAAGACTCTGCCTCCATCATTGTAATGGCAATTGTGAGCGATATAATAAAAATATACCATCCAAAGATTGTTCTCAATCATGTTCTATGATCTTCGTCAAGTATTTCTTTTGCTCACTTAACAGATTCTACTGCCAGCTGTACAGAACTTCTCCCCATTCCTTTCTCTGCACTATTCAACTGAAAGGCTACATATGGCACCCTGAGATATGATGCTGTTGGAATGCCTTATGTTTCCTCCATCAGTGTCCTTGATGACTCTGGCCTGGAGCTGGAAGGGCAGAACTGGCTGCACTGTGGAGCAGACCTGGAGGCTGTCCGTGAGAGCAAGCTGCTGGGGGGAGTGGACTGGAAGGTGAATGTCTGAGGCTCATTTATGGGAGATCCCATGGGCTGTGCAGATGTGTTTAGCAACCACTAATTTTAGGCAGAACAAGTCTTCACCTTCAGTAGCTCTACTGTTGTGTAGAAGATTAAATTTGTGTCTAAGCCTTTCCAAAGTGATGTGTCGTAACTGAAAGCAAAACTCAACCCTATAATTTCATTGTCTTGGACTGACTCTCATTGGCCTAGTATGCCCCAACAGGTGTGGAAACATACAGGTTTTAGCACTTGGGGTTTTGAAAATACAGGCTTGCTGCTCAGAAATAGTAACCAAAGCATTTAGGTTTGTTTAATTTAGGCCTTTAGCTATTTCAGGATACGAGACTGAATTCTCTTCTTTCAAACTGAACAGTCTCTTTTAACTATGACTGAGTTTTTTTTTAAAAAAATAAGGCAAAAAATCTGCTAGAATTTTTTTCATGTATCTCCACATAAGGTTTTGCAGTGAAATAGATTAAAAGTCCCTTGGTCTGCAGCCTCAGGCTCCTGTCACTGTGCGCAGGGTGGATACATTATGTGCCATGTACCTTGCGGAGGGAAAGTTTGACTGGAGCACAGTAAGCCTCCAAGGGTACAAACCTCATCCTGGCCTCAGTGAGGGTAAGATCAAACATTTATTTTAAGCAATTACAAAAAAGAATTACACAAACCATACAAAGCTAGAGCTGGTGTGAACACATGGGATTTGGGTTCACATAAACTTTAAGCTTCAGAGCAGTAGTCAACTTCTGGGTATAAATCTTAATATTTTTTGCCTAATTTGTCCTTCAATTCCAGTGCTCCTCCCTGGTAGTGCTCATGGTGTAGTGAGTGCTTTCTAATCAGCAGAGGCCCTGCCTGGCCCTGAAGGCAGAGAAGTTTCCCTGAAGGTAACTCCACTGAGTGTAAAAGGCAAAAGCTAACCCTGTGCATGCGCACACACTCTTAAGGAACCCCTTCCAATCTGTCTACCTCGAAGTCCGGTACTTCCACAGAGCCCCAGCTGGCTGATAATTCACAAAGCACACAAGTGAATGTTCCCTGCTGTAAAATTCTTGAGTTCAGAGTGAGTACAGTCACCTACAGAGGTGACCTCAGTAGCCATTCACAGCGAACACATAGTAGCCTCAAAATATGACATCTTCTTTGTCCAAAAGGCCTGATCTACACCAGCAGCAGAGCTCTCTAAGGAGCTGTTTCCCATTGACAGCTTCAAAAACAAAAGCTGAGCAGAGCTCCATTCTCCCATCTCCCCTCTTTCACTTGGTGCTGGGACCAGGTTTCTGGTGGGGTGTCACATCTGCAGCCCACCTACCCCAGAGCCCCTTTTCTGCAAAGACAAAGCTTAGAATTTGTGCTGAAGCCTGTTTTTAAGTGGAAGCTTGAAACACAGAGGGTGGTTATAAAGCAGGGAATTTGAAGGCTGGGTCATATGATACAGATGAAGATGCAGATTATGGGTCTCCAAGCTACAGCCCTTGAGCTTCATTTATGTAAATGTGCACTCCAGTGAACCAAAGCCTGGGATCCGTCTAAACTTGCCACAATCCCATTCCTTTTGGCTAAATGAAGCAGACGGGATCACACAGGCGAGGGCTATGTCAGTCTAAAGTGTAGCTTCTGTTTTATATTCCTAGAAATTACTTCCTGGAATGGTTGCAGATCTAACACCAGATCTGTGGGGTTTTTGGTTCCAGTCCTTTGCCCTCCTGGCTTTGTTGAGCTGGTTAATTTAAAAGCACAGATCTTGAACTGTTTGCACAGGCATTTTTCTTTAAATATTTGCAGTGTATTCTAAATATTTCACAATGGTAGGGAAGGACAGAAAGGTGACCCAAGCATGGGAGGAAGCATTGAGTTTCAAACACGTCTGTAATACTTCCCCTTTCTTTGTAACATTTTTATAACACACATTCTGGTGCCCTGGCCTTATCCCCTGTGGAATTATGTTCTGCCACCACAAGTTCTCATGTCACATTCTCCCTATTCCCCTATCTCATGTTCTTCCCAAAAAAAAGAGAGAAAAAGCAAGCAAGCATAAAATCAGAGTACACCTTATGAACTATGGCTGCAGTTCTGCCCATTGTAAGTGCACAGTGCTTCTGTTTTCAGATTACTATAGACTTCTTCTACAATACCAGCCTACCAGAACTATATAGTTGTAGTAGAGTGTTCCTGGTCATTTTTCTTTATGGCTTGCTTAGTCCTTTATTCTTGAATGTCCTAACAGGATTAGCAAGTGTTCCACTGTTCCCTTTCCTCATGCTACTGCANAAATCAGAGTACACCTTATGAACTATGGCTGCAGTTCTGCCCATTGTAAGTGCACAGTGCTTCTGTTTTCAGATTACTATAGACTTCTTCTACAATACCAGCCTACCAGAACTATATAGTTGTAGTAGAGTGTTCCTGGTCATTTTTCTTTATGGCTTTCTTAGTCCTTTATTCTTGAATGTCCTCTTCTAACAGGATTAGCAAGTGTTCCACTGTTCCCTTTCCTCACGCTACTGCGGGATATCCTCTTTTCCATTACTGTGGCTGCTCAAGTTACTGTGTTCATACCATGCACTGTGACTTTTCTCCTCTGTACTTTTTTACCCCTAGGAGATGGCATGCAAGCTTTTTAAATTAAAGCCTTTTAATAATGAACGTATCCATTTACCAGGGAAAGTAATAGATGCTGCAAGGAAGCAATTGTGGGCCGCAGCTGGAAAGAGCATTCTTTTCTGAGCCAGCATGGTGGAATTTTAACTGTTGCCTTTGAAGNTGAAGCCTTGCGTGGCATGGTTTAGTGTGAGGTGTCCCTGCCATGGCAGGGGGTGTTAGAACTAGATGCATCGTGGGCCGCAGCTGGAAAGAGCATTCTTTTCTGGGCCAGCAGGGTGGAATTTTAACTGTTGCCTTTGAAGAAAGCAGCACAGCACAAAGTAGAACAGACACAAGGAAACAGACTAGCTTCAGAACAGTTACACCGTTACAGCACCTGTGGTTCTGGAGGATCACTTCCTTACCCTCTCAGCCAGTCCCTTTAACTGAGCATTGGTTGTCCTTAAGGCTCTGAGGGCAAAAGCAGCCCTTAGCAGCCACACTGGCATGCAGGAGCTCCCTACTCCTGAGCCAGCTCTTTGCTGAACAAACCCTGGAAGAGAATCCAAAAATAGAGCAATCACAGATGCTGGAAAGGATTCGAGACCAATTTAGGATTTGAATCTTGTGCCTTGGTGGATGTTGCATTAGCATTAGTACTTTCAGATGTCCCTGCCCACTGGTCCAGGTCCTCTGCCTCACAAGGATCCTGATGGATGCTGCAGGTTCAGGGACCCATGGATACATTCCACATTTACTCTGAGCCAATATTGCAACTATTACTGGACCTAATTTAATTTGATTCCTGACTATATGATTTATAGCTTCAGATGATAAGCCACAGTGATCCACAGATATGCTATGGTGAAGTTTTCCTCCTGTGAAGTGACCACATAATAGAGGATTTCACATCTCCTATTACTTTGTTCCCATGTGTCATTTCAGCTTCTATTGTGGTTAAGACAGCCCTATCACTTGGGTAAACTGATGTCTAACCTGCCTTGGAAACTCATCCAGGCTTTTCCAGCCTTCTGACAAGTCCTGCAGCAGGATGCTCCTGCTCTTCTGCCCACACAGGCTGGATGTTTTCATCCATGTGTGAGCAATGCTTTGGTTTGCCTCTCTGCCTATCTTCCTATTTTGCTTCTTGTAGGGGCATGCTTGTTTTCTTCTGTTTTCCCTGCTCTTTGCTTGTCTGTTGTAGCCTTTCCCCTAAATCTGGCCTTTCTGTCAGGGAGGAATCAATCTCTCAACCACTCAACTTTATCACAGTTTTCTCAGCAGTGTCTGCATATTAAAAAAAACCCAAACCAACAAACTCACCACATAAACCACACTTCTGGAAAGCATATCCCTGGTTTTTTTCTTAGTTGTCTTGTGAAGTATTAAACTAGGTCACTCAAAAACATCCCAGGTTGTGCGCTGGTTTTTCTGTTGTGATGCTGGGCCTACACCAGAGAGTGTGTAGTGAGACAAGGAGGCACAAAAACACAAAATGTAATCAGCTCTAAGTAATGTTAAGTTTGATGGCTTTGTAATGGAAAA
>NDXB01001282.1:6208-19005 GCA_002631895.1 Agapornis roseicollis | reverse complement strand
CAACAGCTCCACGTCCCTCTGGTGTTGTTGCCCCAGAGCTGGATGCAGGACTGCAGGGGGGATGGGGGGGTGTCTCCCCAGAGCTCATTGGAAGGAAAATATGTGGGGTTTACATTGAAAGATTGAGCCTCAAACCAAATACACTTTTGATAGTAACAGGCAGTGCTGTAATATACTGTGTTTAGAGCAGAATATTACTGACAGAGTCAAGGCTGGCCAGAGGCCACAGAAGCAGGTAGTGTTGAGGGCCTGTGGATTTCTGAAAGCAATCAGCTGGTAAGGGTTCACTGCCGCATTGCACCTGCAGTCCAAGAATCCCAGGATGGCTATTGCCTACCATCCTCTGAGAGAGGATAGCATGAAGAGAAGTAGTCCCTGTTCCTCAGGAGGATGTATCTGGGAGCAGCACCAACCTTCACCCTTCCTATCCCTGCAGCAACCCAGGATTTCAAGGCATCTTCCTCATGTTCTGTCTAAACTTCAGTGAGTCCCATACATGACTTTTTCTGTGGTACCTCATTCATGGGGAAAGAGAATTCAGTTCCCCTCCCAAATAAACTTGTGACTACAGTCTCCCCTCACTCTTAGCTTTATCCTCAAGGTTGTTGATTCAGCAGAGCTGCAGCTCTCTACCAAGTATTTAGGATATGCACTAAGATGGAACATCAGTAAATGAAATTTATCCCTCATGTAGACCTTTTCTTTAGTTTAAATATTCAAATATGTGGCCTCTAAAAAGAAGGCTATGAACTTCGGTTGCCTGAGGTTAGATTTGAACATAGGAGATGCCAGGAACACCTGGGCTGCTCTTGGGACCTTTAAGGACATGGTGGTTTGCAGAACGCCTGTGCTCAATGACTTTGCTAGCACTTGCTCCTTGCTGAATGCCAGCTCCTGTGGACAATGACATCGCTGTCACTCCATCATTCATTTTTTGTATCTGATCGATGTTTCACATGCAGACAAATTAAGCCAAAGCAGCTCTTTGACAAATTCAAGGGGTGTTCTAGTACAGAAAGGGAGGGTTTATAATACATTGGTAGGAAATTCTGCTTCTACTGTAACATCTTAATGTTTAGAAAATCTTTTAAAATATGCAGCTAGAGGTAGAAAAGAAAATTATAATGGCCTAGTCTGTGATAAAGGGAGATTTCAATTCAATGGGACTGCTCTAAAGGCCCTTATTTATTTTTCTCAGCAGGTGCATTTTGCCTTTCATGGGCTTGCCTGCAGCTCTCGTTGCTGTGGAGGTTTTCTTCTGTAAATTCTTCAAAGTGATGGATTTTCCCTTTGAAAGAATGCTTGACTGTAGAAAATACAGAAGTGTAACCTGGTTTATTTCTTCCTGTGTGTGTTGTGCTTTGAGCTCTGAACAGATGGGTGCACTGCCATCTCTTCTGGTAATCTGTATGCCAAGAGCCCCAACATTTGCATAGCTGCTTCCATGCTTCCCAGGCAAGGACACTGATCTACTCTTTCCAGTTAAAAGTCACCTGCAAGTACATGTTCCTCTCGAGCTCAGGTTAGTGAGACATTCAGCATTTTACAAATCAAAGAAGGCATAGTTTTATGGATTAAATGTTACGGTTGCAGGAAGAAGCACTAAGGTAGGAGGTGCTGCATCTATGTACCCTTGCCAGTACTTACGATCTAAACAGACAAAAAAACAAGAGGAAAATAAAGCCAACATTATGTTAATCTCTATTTTAGAAACAGAAAACTATGGCACAGAACCAATGCAAGGGAATTGCCAAAATCAGGTCTCCCAACATCAGCATCTTAACCAGAAGCTATTCCACTTCTGATTGGCTCTTATCCTTTTGATGTGTTCCAGTCCATTAGATAGGTAAAAGTAATCAAGCATGAAGTTGCAGGCTTGGACTCTAAAAGGATAATGATCAACTCCCAAGTTTTCATCTCAGTGATGAACTGAAAGTGGGAGCAATTTGATGGCTTTGTTGAACATTAACACAGTAATAATTCTCATATTTAAGAATCCTTAAACCAGGTAACATGCACGGTCCTATAAAAGTAAGGCACAAACCACTTTAAACGCATACCTTCAGTCAACGGATAATGTCATTCAAATCCCAGTGCAATTCCTATGTAAAGGCCATTCAGTCTGTTCACAGCAATGAAATGATGGTGGGGTAGGAGCACCAGCCTGGAACTCGGGACTCCTGAATCTGTCAGCTTTCTGTCATCTAAGCCCACACCAGTACTGGGAAGCACACTAGGCTCCCACAGGATAAAATCTAAATGCTAGCCATGCATTGTAAATGCGTTCAGTCAAAGATTGCCTTTCACCACCAATTCCATTGGCATTCTAACAGAAGGAGCCTTTCCTCTTAGCTTAGACTTTGAGATACCAAATCCACAGTGATTAAATGCATGCTAATACTGAATAGTAAATGCTTTGGAGTGGTGATCTCAGCAAAGACACCAGGGGCTGGCCTGATGTGTTTGATATATCACCACACTCTTTGCCATAAGCAACTGAAAACAGGAGCCTTCCTTTGCAAGTGCCATTTCCCTGACACTAGAAAATGTCACAGGAAGATCAGTTCTGAAACACTATAAGATACCTAAAACCCCTGAGTATTATTCATATTCTTGAAGGGGAAAACAAGTTTCATAATTAGAAAACAAAACATTCAGAAGCAGCTACATGAAATTCATCATCTAAAGAATCTAAGTCATTTAACTCCAGATAATTCAGCTTTGATCCTTAGGCTGTAGGAGTCAACATTTCCTGAGGTATGTTCAGACTTTTCAGGACAATCTTGAGGTCTTTTGTCTGGATGTCTGCTGCAGGGTCTGGTAAAGCGTTTTGATGGCTGCAGTGGTAGGAGTATTTAGAGAGCAGAAAAATAGGGATGTGAAACTCAAATAGGAAAGCTTTCATTAATTTTTCAGGCTCTGTTACAGAGCTTTTAGCTTTTGTCTGTAGCTAATCAAATTGAATGTTCATATAAGTTCTGACTTAAGGCAATGAATTCTTAAAAATGTCTTATTTTGCATCTTTAAGATGTTACTGTGCAATGCCTGTACATTAAGAAAAGTTGTTGCTTTGGGGGATTGAATGCATATTGAGAATCAATTTACATCTATGAAGTCCAATCTAATCCTTGAAAGATTAACTCTTGAGATAGCTAATGGGTTTCCTCTAGGACACCAAGATGCTGTCATTTTTATTTTATTATTATTATTATTATTTGGCAGCTTTGTTTTTAAATATTAAAGATTTATTTAAATAAACTTTAGGTTTGGAAAAAATGAAATAAGTGTCCCATTTGATCCATGGAACAAGACAGGTACCTTAGAAGCTCCTTCATCCAATTACCTTTCCTGTGATCTGAAAACCATCAGACTAAAGAAAAGTTCAAGCATTAAATTTATACAACAGTTTTAAAAGAAAAGTGGTAGCTGCGCTCTAAGATCTAAGAACTATGTTCACCCTGTACTTGCTATAGAGGAAGGTACCCCTATGTTTTTGGTAAGAAACACGTAGATTCCTCACTCATGGCTCATAAGGACAGCTGCTTAGATCATAGAATCAACTGGGTTGGAAAAGACCTTTAAGATCACCCAGTCCAACCATTCCCCAGCACTGCCAAGGCCACCACTGAACCATGGCACTGGGGGCCTCATCTACACGGTTTGTGAACACCTCCAGGGATGGTGACTCCACCACTGCCCTGGGCAGCCTGTTCCAATGCCTGAGCATTCTCTTGGGGAAGAAACTGTTCCTAATCTCCAGTCTAAACCTCCCTTGGTGCAGCTTGAGGCCGTTTCCTCTTGTCTTGCTACCTGGGAGCAGAGAGCAGCCACCTCCTGGCTCCATCCTCCTTTCAAGCAGTTGTAGAGAGCAATAAGGTCCCCCTGAGCCTTCTCTTCTCCAGCCTAAACCCCCCAGTTCCCTCAGCCGTTCCGCATCCCCCCTGTGCTACAGGCCCTGCACCAGCTCCATTGCCTTTCTCTGGACCCACTCCAACACCTCAATGTCTCTCTTGTTTACCTGAACTAAGAATTTGTTTCACAATGCGTTACATTTACAGTGTGACTATTCCAAGACAACACTCTTATCAACTATTGTCATTGTTAGCTAGCATCTCCTTCAGCCTCCAAATCTTGACTCTGTATTTCCATGGTTAGAATATGCGTCTCCTCAAAGTAGCTAATTTCATCCAT
Source organism: Agapornis roseicollis (assembly GCA_002631895.1). Lineage (NCBI taxonomy): Eukaryota > Metazoa > Chordata > Aves > Psittaciformes > Psittacidae > Agapornis > Agapornis roseicollis. Next base: position 14,814 of record NDXB01001282.1, on the reverse strand, counting down.
GGCTTGTGGACACGGACAGCCAGCATCCTCCATGTTCACTCATTATTACAATAAAAAACCCTTTGCACATATTAGGATTGTGGTGAGCCATGGCCCCAAGATTTTACCAATACTCCCACCCTGCTGAAGCAACCTGCTCCCTTCTTTAACCAGTCTGTATGTTCTCTCAGGATATCAGAACTTGCTAGGAAGTGGCATATTGCTACATTACGATTCCCTCACGATCAAGTACTTACCTTGCATCATGACATCAAAATCTTGGTCTTGGCTTACTTTAAGATAAATCAGAGATAGGAAGACGCCATTTGATCACACTCATCTAATCTTTGCTTTGGTAGGTGAGGCTAAGAGCAGACCTCAGTTTGCCTGCATTCCCAAGGTCCTCCCTGAACATCAGCCAGATGTGGTGGTATTCTTCAAATTGTCTCTGCTGTTAGTGCCTCCTTGGCCTCTGAAGGCTGGCCGCCTGATTGGAAACAAACCTGCTGTCAGGGTGCCACAGGGAGTGGGATGCACTAAGCCTCAGACCATCGACTCAGCCTGCAAATGCTGGGTAACAGGAGGATTCCTACTTGGCGTTAGGGACACCGTTAGCTATGGATGGCTTTGCAGTGCAAAATGGTTATTAATTCTATGAAGCGGACAGTCCCTCTTAAGAGAAGCCAACCTGACTTGTCACCCCCCTCATGATTTTCAAGATTTGAGGTCTCTGTTTCACTTGAACAGGACACCTATCGTTCCCTGTGAGGGTGCTGAGGCACTGGCACAGGGTGCCCAGCTGTGACTGCCCCATCCCTGGCGATGTTCAGGGCCAGGCTGGATGGGGCTTGGAGCAACCTGCCCTAGTGGAAGGTGTCCCTGCCCATGGCAGGGTGTTGGAACTGGGTGAGCTTTAAGCTCCCTTCCAACCCAAACCAACCTGGGATTCTAGGAAACAAGTTCTCCAAAACACCTTTTCCATGCCTTTTTTTTTTTATCAGAGTGGAATCTGCTGTACCAGTTAGTCATGTATACTGTAAAAGGTTATAGATGGCATATAAACATGTTTAATGAAGCTGAATACTGCAAGCATAAGCAGCAAAAATGTTTTGTTTACTTCATATTTATACACACGCAAGTAAAATCTTGTTCAGCTTGGTTGGCTAAGCTTATTTTCTAAAGGGACCTAGAAGACAGCACAAACTAAATAAATCAACATATGCATAACAACACAGGCATTATATTAACATACCAGTTAAGTCAATGATTAATTCTCCTTTGAGGAAGAAGTGGTGGTAGAACAACTCTAATCTAACATCTAGTAGCAACATAACAATCAACTCAATGTTCCAGATTCTATCAACACATGCATAGGTAATACAGGAAAATCTTCAGAGCCTAGATTTTAAAGAGAAAACTGAATAAACATATGCTAACTTGAGTATTTAAACACAGATTCAAACTAGCTACTTTCCACAATTGGCTTAGTAGCAGTAGATGTCTGCTCTGCCTGCAAATAAAGAGGTCACTAGAGTTTTCTACTGACTTTAAATGGCTGAACTGGAAGAGCAGAATGTCCCAGCTGCAGCAGAAAGCAGTAATTCTGAAGTAAATGGACTGTTGTCAGCAAGGTTCATATGATCTCCAGTGGCACGACAAGAGACAGCACAATGCTATCTTTTTCAAAACACAATTGGCAGCTCTATCTCGGACAATCTGGCCATGATGAATGTTGTAACCGAGCTTTGAATGCAAGTTTGGTGGTGGATTTTCCCAACTGATTAAGAGTTCTCCATCCTATTTGTCAGTAACGATTGAAGTAACACAAAGCATCATCCAGCTGGTTGCCGTAAGACCAGCACTGGAGAGAAAACTGAAATCCTCTGAAGGTCAGTCTTTTCACACTGACTCATATGGGGAATTGAGCCTTTCCTCTTGGACGTACTGAACGATGGCATGGGGTGGCCAGTATGGATTAAGAGGGTGATCCTGAATACCCAAGAAAAGCAACTTTCTACAGGTTTTAGTTAGTAGCTACGGCAGAGAGATCATTTCTTATCCCCAGGAGAAAGGCCTTTCTATATCCAAACCAAGAAGCTGAGACAGCAGCCCTCATTTCCTTACTCTAACTTTGTCCTTAAGTGTGCAGTAGTCCAATGTCTCGAAAGGGCTGTGGCTTACCTCCCACAGGCTCACTGACATGTTTTCCCTTCTCTCTGATTTTCTTTGCAGGGAAAAAGAAGTTACTGGGAAGGATTCATGGACAATCTTGTGGCTACAGAGATAAATTGTCAAGATGGGGGTTGGTGGGGAAAATTTCCTTGCATCCCAACAGAAACACCCCCATGTGAAAGTCATCCTGGGGTGTTGGATTTTGGAATATTAATTCCAGTAATATTATTAAGGCTGCTATAGGGTTTAGATTGTCATGGAAACAAAAGCAGCTGGGTTTAGGAATGATCTAGTGATTCCAGATAAAAGTTGGTAGGAAAGATATTCTCCTATAGGATAAAGCTCTGAGAAACCTGATCTGTTTCCATAGTTGGCCTTGCTTTGGGCTAGAGATCTTCTGAGGTCATTCTAACCTATATTGTCCTCCTGTCTTATGAAAACAAAGAATATGCTTTACAGAAACCAGTGCAGATATTATGGCAGAGAAGATGGCTCCCATTTAGAAAACAAATAACCCATTTTGGAAAGACTGTGTTATTTTTATAACACAAAAGATTGCGTTACGCCAGTTATGTCGCAGTCTGAAGTTCGATCAACCTGACAGAGGAACTTCTGTTTTCCTAATCTAAGCCTACAGAGAGAGCAGTCTGAATCCTTCAACACTGATGCAGTACTACAGGGTTCAGCTGGATTTAACCAGGACCACATTTTAATTGGAGAAGCACAGAGACTATGAATAGAACATTAAAAACATTGCTAGGAAGTTTTTACATTAACTTCGTGAATATCAAAAAAAGATTACTTAAAAATTGGGCATTTACAACCTCATGTTATCTGGACATCAAAGAAAAACATATTTGCCTTGATTCTATGGTAAGTTTATATGATTGCAAAGATCTTCCTGAAGAGGTGAGCTAAGGGAGAGAAAGAGAGAGGTTGTGGGTTCACATTTTTGCTTTAATATTTCTACAATCTCTTTCATCTAAGAATTTCAAAGCACTCCACGGACATTAATGAATTAAACCTCACAGCAGTCCTGGGAGAAAAGGTAATGATTTAAAGATTAAAATTTAAAGAGATGAATGGATATAAATGGAAAATAGCATTCCTAATGTTTCATGTAGTACTTAGGCCACATGGAAAATCCGCTGGTTTTCTCTTCATTTATACCCTATGCACCTTCAAGGCAATTCAAAGTACTGGAAAAATTGGTAAGAAGTGCTTACAACCGCTTCCATACAGGCAGTCAGGATACAATGACAACAGTAGGAGCAGAAATGAATAGAGTAGATCAGATTGCAAAAAAACAGGTGTTGTTTTGAACATGGTAAGCTTAATTCCAGCCCATAGAAGTAACAGGTTTTACAGAATCCTTTTGTCCTGAAACGATCTGCTTTACAAATGACAACATTCAGGACTGCATGAAATAACTTACCCAAGACAGCAGAGTCAGAGAAATGCTGTCCTGCTCAGAGTCAAACCCTGTCTCTGAACACAGAGGCCACAGCAGAAGGAAGGAGCCTTGCCACTCACTGGAATGCACAGTTTACAATACATTAAAATCCACTTACGTCTTTAATGACCAGCAAGATTCCTGTGCCTTTGCTAACCTTATGAGTTTCACACATAAACAATTCCATTGATAGAATTCATCCCATAGGATGCAACATCATGTGAAATGGTAAAAACAGCATCTTTTGGAAAGCCTTTGATGCATAGGGACTTGGCATTTTAGGAGGTAAGCAGGTATTCTGTGAAGTCTTGCAACTTGTCTTCCCCTTTTATGTTCCTATTGGTCACAGATACACATTCAAGCATATTTGCAGTTCTTCAAGCTATTAGAATTCATAAGCAGGGTCCAAAGGCAAAGTGCCCTGTATCTTCCATGGAGAATACGTGCTGTAATCATGTAATGAGAGATCTCTCTTGATGTGAAGGTTTCATTTGATGGCAGAGTCAACAGTTGTGTTAAGGGTATCCTAACTCCCTAACTCAGAAGTTCTTTCTGACCTGGGGCATTAGGAAATGAACCTCTTTGCAATTCAATTTTAGTTTTCCAAGTACTTTTGTAATTGATTATTCATACTTTGAACAGAGCTAGAAACTGAGAAACATCAACTTACAGAGAAAACAGCCTCACGTCAGGCAAGCAAACCTGCCATTACAAGTGAAGTGAATTTCACATCCTCTATAAAGCAAACCAGAGCTGAGTGGTAATACAAGCGTATTAGCTTTTATTTACAATTATGATAATTAAGCTTCAAGATAAACATCTAGGAGCAAGTTTTTTTCCTGTAGAAGGGTACTGCTGCAAGTGTTCAACTGTAAGAGCTAGAGTTGCTTCTTTTGGTTCAAAAGAAGAGCAGCATTCAAAGGCCATCCCCACCTTTGCTTGGTGCTTCAACATACCTCTGCCTTTGTAGAGAGTGTCCAACCCCAAATCAGCACACAGATGAACCAGGAACAGCAGTACTGCAGCAAGCCAGCTGCATCTAGCCCTCTAAAACTAACATCTTAAAAAGCAAAAGCAGATGTATCAAATCATGCCAAAAGATCAGGTTTGTTCAATATCCTATCCCTAACAGAGCTCCGTAACCAAAGTCTCTGGAAAGATGTAAGAACACACTAAACACAGAGTTAGATTTCTGTACTGTTATATTTCCATACTCCCAGCAATTTGTGGCTCATAGCCTAAGCCAGGCAATGCCTTCTCGTTCTTGTATTAGAAAAGAGAGCAAATGAATACTCTCAAGTCATCCTCTGAAAATAAACAGCTTGGCAATCATAGGCACCCAGGCATCCCACACTATTTCCTCATCCGTTTACATTAAAACAGGGGAAACTGTGTATTGATTCCCACAGGGATACAAGGAGAAGACAAAGCAAGACCCTTCTCAGCAATGCCCAGTGACAGGACAGGGGAAATACAGGAAATTCTGGGTAAGTACAGGAAATTCTTAAAATATTTTTAATATCTTGGTGTTTGATTTTGGTTGGTTTGGGGTTTTTTTTAGTGTAAGGGTTATCAAACACCAAAACAGGTTGCTGAGAGAGGTTGTGTAGTCTCCATCCTTGGATACAATCATAGCATTCCAGGATGGTCTGGGCTGGAAGAGATCTTAAAGCTCATTCAGTTCCAACCCACTGCCACCAGCAAGGACACCCTCCACTAGAGCAGGCTGCTCCAACCCCCATCCAACATGGCCTTGAGCACTGCCAGGCATTGGGCAGCCACAATAGTGGGCAACCTGCTGTAGCTGACCCTGGTTGAGCAGAGGGTTAAAGCAGGTGATCTCCAGAGCTGCCTTTCAACCTCAGCTCCTCTGTCATTGTGTGAAACATCCAGGATTAGCAAGTAGTACTGTGTTGTAAAAGATCCAGACCCAAAGGATTTCTGGTCTACCTGGCTTACAGCAAGACTTAAAATTTCATCTTCTAACAAGTGCTAAATTCTTATTTTCTGACAAGCCATTCCCTTACCTGTGTTTTACACTTTCAAAGTCTCTCCCATAGAGCACCAAAGTAAGGGCACTTAAACTACGTATCTAAACTCAATAATGTCTATTAAAAAATAAATGTGTAAGGAAGCATAAGTGTGCCTGAATCTCTATTGACAGAAGCTACTCATACCTAAGAAGTCATCAATGTTTCCTCTGACAAAATGCAACGTGTTCTTCCTGTAATTTGTTATTGAAAATGAATTTAAATTCTTAAATCCAAACATTCAGCCACTGGGAAGATCAGATTTCCACCTTAAAACAGGTAAATAACACCTTACCTCATATAGCACATTCAAAACCAAGCTCAATCCCCACAGTTCTTGCTTCTGTTCATTTATAACTAAAGACTGGCTTCACTGTTGGCCTACACTTTTAGGCAGCTGGTGAACATGAATTGGCTTTGCTTGTATTACTTGGAGAGCTAATACTCCTATCATAATGTAATCATTTCCAGGAGAGTGACACTGCAATGTATTTCAAAGACTAGCTCTAAAATGCAAGACACTAAAGTTCCTCTGCTTTCCTGAGTACCTCAAGCTGGCCAAGCAAACTCAAGCAAGTGAGAGTAAGGCTAAGGTTAAGAATGGAGGTGGTTCTTAGCCCAAGCTGAGGTATTCAGCATCTCAGCGAGGCGTGCATTTACAACATTTCCCATAAGGAATGAAGGAAGCATATTTGTTCCCAAGGCAGGTTAGCACAGGGTTGTCCTCTTGTTCACTTCTGCTGTTGTCAAATCAACCTGCTATGGTCTCTCCCTGTTCTGTATACTGTAACACTATCAATCATTGCTGCTTGACCCATATTGTCCCATTTAAACACCACAGAAATTTTCACAGCAGTTAACAGCAATTGTCTTGGCTTGTTTGCAAGTATCTGCTCCCATGCTAATTTAATCAGTTCGAGCAGTGACAGGAAACTAAAATCCATCCTAACATTAGCCAAAATTTACTGGAGTGCAAACCAAACCTAATACCTGACACGGATTAATAACGTTTATTGTGGGCTTATAATGTCATAATTAATAAAAACCCTGGCATTCCTTTCATACTGGCAGTCTCAACCTAGCACTTTAAATACATAGAACATCTTCAGGGGAAGGAGAAGAGAGGAGGAGAAACAGTCGCAGATGAACAAGAGCTGCGAGCTCTGCACCTAACATCTTTGTGTATAACACAGTTCTTGCCACAGCTGCTGAAAGAACCAGGCAAGAAATAGCATGAGCCTGTCCTGCTGCTCTGCTGCTGTGGATGAGGCAGGAGAGGCTGCAGTTTGGTCGCAACATGCACCCCAGGTGAACATCTTTCTGCCTTCTTATCAACTGTTATAAGAAAGATGAGTAGAAACAAAACCTAAAGAACCAACATCCAACTGGTGCTCGAAGAAAGAAGTTGAGCAAAGAATGTTATGCCTATTGCCCAGAGACAGTCTCCTGCAAATAGCAGGGAACAGCAAGTCCTTTTCAAAACCAATGAAGCAAGAAAATGCTGTTGGCCAAGCTATTGTAAGAGATTTGAGGGAGGGGAGAGGGAAAAAATGGCTGGAGAAGGAGGAAGAGAAAGGTAAAACTATCCTTTTACTCACACTTACTATTTCCTTTAGAATAAACCCATGTATTTTTGAGGCTATCGCTACCATAACTAGCCTTTGTCTGAAATCTTCCCACCTTTACTTAAAATAAAAAGCTGTAGGGGAAACAAGCAAACAAAAACCAACCACCACCACCATCCCCCTCCCCCCCAACCATATCCCAGTCCTAATGAGATCAGCCAGCATTACCAGGACCACTTTCACCATGACATAATGGCCCTAAAGACACACTGAGGGTGAGAAGCACCTCGCTCAGACACGTTTTGTGTGTGTTATTTCAAGATGCTACCACCAGTACCAGCTGGGTCAAACACCACGGCAAAGCTGGCCTTAGGGACGTGCAGTGCACATAATTATTTGCTTCCTACAGATGCCTTTTCTCTACAAACCCCTTTGTGTTTCCGAATTACTGTGGACAATGTTGCTGGATCTGCATCTGATGGTACTTAAAAACCCAATAAAGTGCCTATATGCTCTCTCACATAAACAACATTCACCATCTTCAGTAACTCAAGAATCACTGTAGATGGGACACGGTCCTGTTAGAGGAACTTTGCACTCAGGCTTCAGGTTTTGTTTGTGGTGAATGAGCTTTCATTCTTTCTGTGCATGTGCACAGGTACACAGAGTAGTTTCTCACGGAAGTACAAATTTCTCCATGTTAATTCATCTTTCCAGTTAATCCATTTACACTGAAAGCCAAGAGACTGAACTGATTATTGTGGACTGACGGGCAGGAGCTCCATCCAGAAGCCACAGCAGCGGATGTGACTTCCCTGTTCCTCACCATTCTCCCCACAACATCATGTCTGCTAATCCAAACTGTACATAAAGGGAGTTTTATTGTCTGAGAGGGTTGGGAAAGTCAAAAATGAAGCTCTATATGAAGTCTGCCTTTTATTTATGGCCTTTGTTTGTTAAATAGATGCTTTTTTCCCCCACAATGTTATAAATAAAAGTAGAATCCTGCTTGAAACCATCAGAAATCACCTCTTACTACTCAGATATGCGTATCCCTATTCACACAGGGGGATTTCATGAATAAGTTGGTATATATTTTAACCATCATCTCACATTTTAAGTTTGGGGTTTTTTAAGGACTTCTTTTTTTGGTTATATCAAGAAATAAAACCAAACCCAGAGCAGGCAGGTTTTAAGGTAACTATTCAAAGTTCTATAAAAGAAATTTCCTCTACTGCATCAGAGGCAGATATTCTGCACAAGCACCAACACCAATGTGCAGAACAAAGCCATCGGAACTACTGATGAAATAATAAAGGTACTTTTCCACATATTTAGTTCTCAACGTAATAGCCAAGATAAATGTAATGAAAGGATAAAGAAAAAAAACACTAAACAAAAAAAGCC
>NDXB01001279.1:142771-161978 GCA_002631895.1 Agapornis roseicollis | reverse complement strand
ATGCCAAGTGCAAGGTCCTACACCTGGGTCGGAGCAATCCCAGGCAAAGCTACAGGCTGGGCAGAGAAGAGATTCTGAGCAGCCCTGTGGAGATNGAAGTTTAACCATGCCAAGTGCAAGGTCCTACACCTGGGTCGGAGCAATCCCAGGCAAAGCTACAGGCTGGGCAGAGAAGAGATTCTGAGCAGCCCTGTGGAGATGGACTTGGGGGTGGTGGTCGATGAGAACATGAACATGAGCCAACTGCAGTGTGCGCTTGCAGCCCAGAAAGCAACCGTATTGTGGGCTGCATCAAAAGGAGCATGACCAGCAGGTCGAGGGAGGTGATCCTGCCCCTCTACTCTGCTCTCATGAGACCTCACCTGCAGTATTGTGTGCAGTTCTGGTGTCCTCAACATAAAAAGGACATGGAGCTGTTGGAACAAGTCCAGAGGAGGGCCACAAGGATGATCAGGGGACTGGAGCATCTCCCATACGAAGACAGGCTGGGAAAGTTTGGGCTGTTCAGCCTGGAGAAGAGAAGGCTGCGTGGAGACCTCCTAGCAGCCTTCCAGTATCTGAAGGGGGCTTATGGGGATGCTGCAGAGGGGCTCTTCATTAGGGACTGAAGGGGTAACAGGTTCAAACTTAAACAGAAGAAGTTTAGATTGGATATAAGGAAGAAGTTCTTTAAGGGTGGTGAGGCAGTGGAATGGGCTGCTCAAGAAAGTTGTGAATGCTCCATCCCTGGCAGTGTTCAAGGCCAGGTTGTACAGAGCCCAAGGTGACATGGTTTAGTGTGAGCTGTCCCTGCCCATTGCAGGGGGATTGGAACTGGATGATCTTAAGGTCCTTTCCAACCCTAACTCTTCTATGGTTCTATGAATTTAGAATTCCTCCTCCCTCTTCCTCACTGTATTTCTGAAGCCTGCGTTGTGCTGTTCAAAGTACTGTACAGTTGTGGTTGGTCCTTATTTCCAAGAACTGCTGATCTGACCAATCCTCTGAGGACCCTTTTCTTTTAAAATGTCAAAAAGCGAGCTCTGTCCAGAAGCAGTGATGAGGCGTTAGTGGTGGCTCATGGCACGCATCACCCAGTCAGTTGTTGAATAAATCAAGAGGAGCAACAACAAGCACATGACCAGTCTATGCATAAAGCTTATTCTGTAATAAACATTGAGGACCCCGAAAGATGGGACCTACAGCTAGAATAGCTTCCTTCCAAAATCATTTCATCCAGGTGGGATAATTCTGCAGCTGTAAGTGCATGTTCTGTATGTAAGTGTGTGCATCCTGGTCTAAAGGATTTCATGTATTCTCTTTCTTCAGTGCTGAAGGCAATTGTATACATTTGGGTAAGAAAGTGAACGATCAGTTCACCACTTCTGATTTTGGATCAAGCAAGTTTTCCCCAGTAGGAGAATTAAGAGACTTCTTTCTTTATATAGACATTTCATTTTAAATTCCCTTCTATTTGGTTTAAACTCGTTTCATTCCACCAAAGGGGAAATGCTTTTCTGGTCTTTTCTTATGAAATCAAGCTGAGAGATTTCTTCTGTCAATGCTTTGACAGTTTTCTGAAGCATCTACCTTAGCTTTGATCTCTTCTCCCCATTAATTTTTAACACTTGTTAAAGGATTTGTTCTATTTGTGTGTTGTGAGAGGGTATCTTAATTTATAGGCAGCTCAAGTATCTCTTGGTGTAATTTCAAAGTGTAAATTTTTCCCCTTCAAGAACTTAATTCAAGTCCTCAGCTACCAGACTGTACATGACTACTTTGGATCTTATGAAACTCTCTTGGTATGCACCTGGGAAAACTTCTAACCGTATGAGTTATGGAGTTTAGAGCTAATTTCTCACCAAGAACTTCACACCTCAAAGAGTCCTCTTTCAAGTACAGCAAAAAAATCTTGGCTTTCATTAGAGGAGGAAAAACCCCCTCATTTATGTATCAAGAACTGGAATTGCAAGAAATACCAAAGTTATCCATATTCAAATAGATAGATCAGTAATTTTTATCCAGAAAATAGATAAAAATACAATTTTCCTTTTTGAAAACAGCAACGCTTCCCACCAACCTCTCAACTACTGTGTTTTTGAAACATTTATCGCGTGTTCCTCCACGGCTTACCTGGTTTTCCACTTTGAGAGTGTACAAGATTGCCTGGGATGCTAGTAGTAAACATGAAAATTAAATGAACCCACAGTCCAGGCTTGACTGTGTAGTATGGGAGAGATTAGCAATATTAGTAGCAGCATTCCTTAGGAGAGTCCTGAGTTTATTTTTCTCTATTTCTGCACATAAAATAACCAGTTATCTGTCTCCTGTTCCTACTGTTTAGTAAAGATGAGAAATGTGGGGTTTTGTTCTTTTGGGTATTTTTCCTGTTTTTCAGCTGAAAAACTCTAAAAATCACAGGACAAGATGCAGGTGTTTTTAACCGTCTTAACTGGAATTAAAACCAAGACAGGTGACAGGTGGACAGGATGCAGTTTCAGGCTGCTCTCTGAAGGGTAGTCTGCTGCATTCTAGTAGCAAATCAACCTATTTTTGCTGGAGAAAATACTTTTTGACCTGTGTGATGGACAAAACATCTCCTAAGCTTCATCAGCTCAGTGAAAGGCCATGAATGATGCTGTAATATCTTTTCGTAAAGCAGTGAGAACAAAATATTCAGGTTAAGAGATGGCCATGCATCACATCCCATGGGAGGAGGATGAGAGCCCCTCTGATAGGGTCTTGACTGATTCTGTGCAGCCAATATCCCTCTGCAACCCAGTAGCCTCTCTCACAGTGGAATCTGGCATTTATGGGTAACCTTTGACATGAGGTGTATTGCCTGGGCAGTGTGTATAGGTTAAAACAGCAGAAGCAGACTCTTTCACCCTGCCACATGTTACCTAATAAATGGCAGATCAAAGATGTGCTTTAAAGATGCTTTTCAGCTGTAAAATTCACATCAAGACTTCAGCCATTCCCCTGCTTTCTTCTGCCCTCCCTTCCATTTTCTTTTCTCTCCCTCTGCTCTGCTCCCATCCATGCCTGTGATATTTTATATCAAAGAGACTTGGTTGAAATGAAGCTTTCCTTCATACCCTCAGCCTTTGCTTTTTTACACCCAAACTCAGGACATCGAGTTCCCATGCTCTGCCCTGGGAATAAGGCACTTGCTGGTGTTTTGTTACTAGAGCATCACAAATGGACAATTCACCTATCCAGCGCTCTGCTTGCTTTGATCCAGCTCCAGAGACAGCCCTATCTGGTCTGTCTATGTATTCTGATACATGCTATGAAGGTGAAAAGAAAGAGCTTTAAATATTCCAGTGCATTGCCTCAGCCCTTTTCCTTGTTTGGCATGTTGGAACCTTCTTTTTGGGGACAGAAATATTTTATCAGCATCTATTCACAAAAGGTTGCATTGGGATGTAGCTGCATTGCTCCCTGAGCTAATCTGGGTTGCAAATTAAATCCTCCGGAAGAAGCTACAAATGTTAATGCAAATACTGATGCAATATACTTGCCATTGCTTCACAAACATCTCTCTTTTCTGCTCAGCAGAGAGAAGCACAGGAGACTCTGGGTATAAAGAAGCTTTCCATGTGTTTCATTGACTTCCCCTACTTTCTTCCTCTGTCATGTTTTGGCAGTCTGTGTTGGATCCTCTTTTGTGGCACAAGGTTGTTCTTGTGTGCATCTCTTAGCTTGAACCCCCACGTACAGTCCCGTCCAATCTACCATTTAGCTACAAAAAACATACTGTTTCTTCCCTCTTCTGCTCAAAGCTTTGTGTGTTTCTGCTTTTGCTTTCTTGTCTTGTAAGTCCTTTCTAAAGCTTCTGTCATCTCTGTTCTTCTGCTGTACATGACAAATATTGCTTCATAGGGTGGGGGAGGAAAGCATAATGACTACTTTTCCCACATACAGATCCTTCAAAAACTACTTGATGTTGGTCTGGTGTTCAAGGCCAGGTTGGACAGACTTGGGTGCCATGGTTTAGTGTGAGATGTCCCTGCCCATGACAGTGGGGTTGGAACTGGATGATCTTAAGGTCCTTTCCAACCCTAACTATTCTATGATTCTGTGGCCTCAGCACAGCCATGGAAGTTAAGTCACTGTTAATCTAAGTTTAAAATTACACAAATTGAGTTTAAAAATACACAATAAAATTATATTAAGACTGAAATAGACACATTTCATGAAACTACAGTTTTCCTAGGAAGAAAATCTATCATGTACCAATATATCTATTTTTAATGGATCCATTTCCTGAATCTTCACATTTAAGAGCATGAAGCCTTATGTTCTCATACCAAGCACAGTAATGGTCCAAGGAAATCCCAATGATTAGACACTGTTGCAGTGAGCGCATGTATACTTATTGACATTTGCTAATTAAATTTGTTCAAACAAGCGGGTTATACCCTGAAGAAGGTGCAGAGTAAATGTGGGCTTGAGAAGGAGGAAGTGTTGGGAGGAAATAATAGTGAGGAATATGATAATTATTTGTTTCCTGTGATCTATTTAAAAGGCAACTAAAAAAAATAGCAGAAGGCTTTGAAATGCAAAATATCCTTTTATCGATGGCTTAAGATTTACCCCAAACAAGCAGGAGAATCCCAGCCTTGTGTATCCTCAAAAATTAAAACCACAGGATATCTGAATTTCAGCACGGGTGCAGAATAAGATATGGATTGGAAGAAGCAAGCTGAATCAGTTTATATCATCTTTCACATTGAGCACCTATAGGAAAATTGCTGTTTCTTGTGATGTAATTATTGATCAGCAATTTCATCTTGAAACAGTTTATAGTAAAGTTGTAAAAATTAAAACTTGTTTCTCTTCCCTGTTCAAGAAAGGGGCAATTTTCATTGCATTCTGTGCCTTTAAATATAGCCTTTTAAAAAATGAAAAGCAGTGAAATATCCCTTTTCAGTGTTTCCATAAAAGATGAAAAATTCTTTCTTAGGTAGGACACTCAGCTGAGCAGTGTGCAATAGCACTTGCACATGCACAGTCCTCTTCTGTCTTACTTAAAAGTATTGTATCTTTTCCTCCTTTTCTCTCCTTCTGCTCTTCTCACTTAGATATGAGCCCCTGACTCACCTGAAATAGCTGCTCTGACCTCCCTTTGTAGACAGCACAGACAGATAGGCAGCTTTGGAGCATAGGTCAACCATTTCATGTGCCTTTTTAGGATGAAATTAATTTGAAGTCCTATTTCTAATTAAATGGGAAGCTAAATAACTGCCATTTACATGTGGGAGTAAGTGGTCTGATGGATATCATGCAAGTTGCCTTTATCTCCCTAACATCTAAGACATGTCCAATATCGTTCTAGATGTAATTTCTCTTGAACTAGGCACTGGTAGTTGGTACTTCTTCAAGTCCCTTATTACCTCCTGTCAATATGGAGAGTCAATATCATTCATGTCCCTGAGCAATATTTCCTGTGTGAGAAAATCTGTATCTGACTAAGCCTATGAAGCCTGCTGTCTCTGAACTAGGACAGAAGACATGTCAGTTTTAATACTAACATGCTGTTGGAATGTTCCCTACATCTCTAGTGCTACCACATTTTACTAGCTTAAGCTGAATACTTCAAGTTCATGAAATTGCTGTCACACACTGTATAAATTTGCCTTTGCCCATTCTAGAGATGTAAAACACATCAGATGGATAGCACCAAGAGTGAGAAGAATTTTTCTTGACAGACAACTGTGCTTCCTAATTTGTGGCTACTGAGGTTTCAAATCAGTGTTCAAAATGAGACAATAAGAAACTGGGAGGGGAGGCTGATACCCCAGGAGGGTTGTGCTGCCATTTGGAGGAAGCTCTACAGCATGGAGGGAAGGGCTGACAGGAGCATCACAGCACTCAGCTAAGTGAAATGCAGAGTCTTAAACATGGGGAATAATAACCCCATGTGCCAGCAGTGTGCTCCTGCAGCAAAACCAGAGCCACATTAGCTGGAGTAGCCAGCAGGTCAAGGGAGATGATCCTTCCCCTCTTCTCAGCATGGGGGAGACACATCTGGGGGACTGTGCCCAGCTCTGGGCCTTCCCAGTGTGAGAGAGACATGGTCATACTGGAGAGAGTCCAGCAAAGGATCATGAAGCTGATGAAGGGGCTGGAGTACTTGCCAGATGAGGAGGGGCTGAGAGGGATGGGACTATTTAGCCTGAAGAAGAGAAGGCTTGGGGTGGTGGGTCTTATCAGTATGTGTAAATACCTGATGGGAGAACTAAAGAAGAGGGACCCAGGCTCTTCTCCACAGTTCCCAGTGACAGGACAAGGTAAAAGGGACAAACGGAAACACAGGAAATTCTGTTTAGATATAAAACTTGTTTTACTGTGGAGGTGACTGAGCACTGGCACAGGTTGTCCAAAGAGGTGGTAGAGTCTCTATTAGATATTCAAAACCCACCAGGACATAGCCCTGAACAACCTGCTGTCGGTGACCCTGCTTTGAGCAGCAGGTTGGACACCGTCATCTTCAGAGGTGCCTTCCCACCTCAAGCATCCTGTGATATGATGAGCAAAGCTCAAGGTGACACGCTGAGGCCAACCAAGCTTGTGCTTCACATGCAGGGTTCGAGGCCTGCCTATGGCAGCCTGCTGGCAGCATATGCTGACACTGCTTCATTTTTGAGCGCATCCTCCTGGGGCTTGCACTGGCAGTCCTGCCACTCTGAGATGGAGGACATGAAGTCAGTTGATTGGATTCCTTTTGGGCCTCCAGCTATGGATGAAGCTCTCCATGCACGTCAAATCTGTGCTCAGGATCAAGTTTTGCAGACTGCAGATGCCTTTGCTGCAGCAAAAGACTGAATAGAATCCTCTTTTCATTGGACTAAACATAACAGGTTTTGAGAATCCCTTTAGAAATATGTTTAATGCAACTATTGCTTAGAAGAAAACAATCCCACCATGTGGCAGAGGCTGATTTATATGTTGCACAGAGCTCTGTGCTACCTGTAACTTCCTTCATTGTTTTAACTCCTCTGCAAAATGCCTTCAGCCGGTCCTGCTGAATGCACACTGCATAGAAAATCAGTCTGTACAAAGCTTTCCATTTCCACAGGGACAGAGGCTGCAGACACTCCAATGCATAAAACAATATGGACTTAAACCTTTCTCTCCATGTATTAGATACTCTCCATTTATTTACTATAGCTCAGAATGCAGCAGGTGGTATAGGGAGAACTCCTGCAATTCTCACTGCCATATTCTTTTATGAAGATTAATGAGCAGAGAAGTGAGCGGGAGAGCTCAGCAATCTGTTAAATCAGGGTGTTCGGGCCTGTTTGTAACAAGCAAATATGTCCGGGGACTAAGTGATACAGATGAGAGGTGTTAAGATATGTTCACTGATTTCAGAGATCTGCAAACAAAAATCCTGCTGTAATCTGTCATTCATTTTGATTATGGATTACAACCGGCAGTAGAATACATCTTTGGAGGGTTTTCTTTTACTGCCAGGGTGAAATGCAGACTCTGTGGACTGAAATAAGCTCTTTTATTTTAAACATGGAGTGAACAGAGGAGAATCTTTTGGGAGCTTCAAGGTTTCGGTGTATTTTTTACTTTATTTTTTGCAAGCAAAAATTGTTAAATTAACAAGATTGAAACTAGGTGAAACATGAACCCTTTTTAATAAAAGGCCTGTTTACATTAAATGCCTAATTTGTTTCTCCATGCTGCAAACCAAACTGCAAGACCAACACTTGACATGTTTGGTGAGTCCAAAAGGTTGCAATTAAAATAATGTATGTAGTGTCTCTGACACGAAATATTTCTTGCTTAGCTGCTTGCAAAAGCTGTGCTTCATAGTTAACAGAACGAAATTATAGTTATATATGCTGGAATAATGCTATGCCTGCTTAAATGAGAATTCCCTGAGTGATTACCATTGCAGAAAACAGTGGTGGAGCTGGGCAGACAGGCATTAACCCTCCCCTTCATCTCGCTAGCTCCTAGCCCCGATGGAGATCCATGGTGACACTGTCCATGTATAAACCCCAGTCAGCTCTCTTGGGCATTCCCACCACCTCAGTGATCACCCTGTCTGGTTAACTCCTCAATAGGTACAGTGCAGAGGTGTGAACAGCAAGAAGTCCCATTAGAGCCAGTGGCCAGGCATGGGCAGTAAAGGACCATTCCTCGATTACATTGTACAAATGGAAGAGAACTGTTCACCCTAGGATTAGGCTAGGAAGGGTCAGGACAGTCTCTTCTTTAAAGAGTATTCTATAGCAGAAGGAATGGGACCCCTACCATGTGCATGTGCAAGGCAATTTCTTCCTTTAATTAGATGGTGATCTTATTCTGAATTCCAAATTATTAAATTCACTAGTCCTGAGAGGGAAGGCACATTAACTAATGCCTGGGAATGTGAAGGTTTCTGGTCTGCTTACATCCTCCTGCAAGCAGTATCAAAGGACACACATCAGTATCTGTATCTTCTCTCATTGTTGAATAGGTGTGTGTTTTCTTGTGAATTTATCAGACTGGTTTTGTTCTCTATCTTTCAGATGAGGACCTGGTATTAGGGCTACCATGGGCCAATGTTAGCTCACGTGCTGCTTTTCAGCAATGTGGTATAGATGTAAGATATTGTTTTCTGCTTCCCTTTTTCTGCACAGTGAGCGGTTATTGTGACAGCTATTCTTTTATTGTTCATAATGTTCATAACAGAAATTGCAGACAGACTGACATATGTGGCTTATACCTGTTATAGACACTTGCTTTCAAAAAACACCTCTTGAAATAAAATCATTTATATGGTCAAAGAAACATTAATTTCATGAGGTGGATGATGGAAATCTTCCTTTATGGCACTTCAGTTCAGTGGCACAAATATGTAGACTAATATATTTATTTATGTGTAGATACTTATTTCAAAATGAAGAATTTTTACTGCCATCCATACCAAAGTGATACGTTAAGGTTGTAAAATAGGAAATTAATCCCATGTAATTAATTTTTCATTGTCTGTATGTGCATATGTGTGCTTTATTGCCTCTTTGGTAGGCAGGACAAAAAATATGCATATTTTTACCTATGGGCAATTCAACATAGTAATGAGACTTTTCAGGTATGAAAATGCATCTCACTTTGTTCTCACTCCCATCACATGAATGGGAACTGACTCCAACTGAGGTGTTGACCCAAAGCCTGTTCTTCATGAGGGGAGAATGAAAACCACAGTGTTTGTCTGCAGCTAGCTCTCTGTTGTTACTTGTGTTGAATGAGGTAGCTTTGACAGTCAAAAGGAATCAAAGCACCCCTTTACACCTGCTTGAATACTGGACTCCTCTAGACTCAAGCATCTCTTTTATACTTTGACATATATATAGATACGATGATTTACAAATATGATCTATTTTCAATCCTTTGAGTTCACATTGGATGATATATTTTTGGTTTTTTACCTATAGGAAGTAATGAATGAGAACTGTGAGTATTTACATTAACTGCTGAGGAGAAATGTTGTTCTGACCCATTTTATAAGAGATGCATCAAAACAAGGTTACAGCAGGCTTGGGTGACCTATGGGAGTCCCTGTAGATTGGACTGTCTTTGTTGACTGCTTTGAACCTCATACTGTGTTGATTTGAAGGCCATCTTTAGTTTTAACGTAGTCCAGAAGACCATTAAACTTCTTCAATAATATTTTTGTGTTGAGAACAATGCTTAGCTTCACAAAGGAATCATTTTGCAGAGAGAGATGGCAAATATTAACCTTTAAAAGCATAATGATTTATTTCCCTACTTCATTGCAGACTACTGCTGATTAGCACCAGGGGCTGATGGAGCTGTTATATTCATAGATTATTGCTGTTACTAGATACCCTGATGTTTCTAGACACATACCCCTGGGGAATGGACACAAAGATAAGTTTGGCAGAGGTATATTAAGAACTCTCTGTGCACGGTCATTCCTACCTTTCTCTGATGTGCCTGGTAGCTTGCACACTGAACACAGTAGGTTTACAGTATGATCAATGATTGATCTTAACAAGCAAAGTGCTTCCAGTTTCTTTTCTTATTCTCTTCTTTTGCTGAAGAAAAGGCAATAATGCTGTACCTCCTGTAAAATAGATCAACATGGTTTTCAGGTATAGCTTCCCTCAGAAATTACATACATTTCTTGCTGTCTCTAGCTGCTGCTTATGGGAAATCTTTGAAACAAATTTAATGTTACTGTATCATCTATCTTCCCCTGAAACTCTCCCTGCCTTGCTGCAGACCTCAATGCAGCATTGCGTGTTCCCCAGGTGAATGGGGCTGGTTCCAAAGCCCGATCATATTTCCATTTGCACTTCTAATGTGGCAGTTCATCTATCAATCACCCTCTGCCACCTTGTCTCTCTTCAGAAGTCAAGCCTTTGATATCTCCTTCCAGGTAAGCCAGTTGGAACTCTGAAAACCCTTCTCTGTATAAGCCCAAAGGATACTTGAGAATTTTATTGCACTTTATATCCCAGATGAAAAAAACACCTAAAGATGCTCATATACACCTTAGAGAGATTAGTGACTCTGATCTGCAGCTCCCCATTTTCATACAACCTTTTCAAGAAAAAACAGGATGTCAGGAACTCTAATGATAATAGCTAGGGGTCTTTCAGCATGTGGGCACAAAGTAATAAGCTATTAGGTAAAGTGCTTATTGCAATAACTTTTATGTGGTCAGTGACAATGATTTAAATGGATTCTTCTCTCTTCATCATATTCTTCTCATTTGGATGTGCTAAATAAAGAGAACAAGTCCATTAGAGAAAAAGGAGGCAGAAATCCAAGCTCCTTCAACTATGAATAAAGTCTGAGTAGTAAATTGGAGTGGCAGGAGGAAGAGGATTCCAATTTGACTTGCAAATTGACTCTCTTCCACTCCCATTTGCAGAAACAAGGCCCATATGCCCAGTAAGCAATTGCTGCTCAAGGTAAAGCTCTGCACACAGAGGGTTTGCTGGCAGCAAATGAGAGCAGCATTGCCATTCTGTTACATATGCCAGCTCTAATAAATCTGTGGATTAGTTTCCCGGCTGCCACAATTGGGCCAACTCAAAACCATATGGTTCTCCTTTCTTAAACATTGCCATTTGAAAGGAGTATGACCGCTTCCCTTCCACACTCATTTTTGTTCTGAGGAGAGCTCCACAACAATAAGGAATCATAAATACAGGAAAAGTCTGCAACTTTATTTATCCCTGTTGCATAGTCTGGCTAATGGCATGAGATCAGAACTGCATTTTATTGGCCTTCTTGCAATTTCCTTCTGTGTACAGTTTGCCCTCTGGTTCTCTTTATGAACTGGAGTGTGGCACAGCATGTTCATCTGGCTTATTTATTTGCAAGGAAGAGTCCTTAGGATGTATTCTGAATCATATTTGTTGTAATCCTAGAGAGTCTCATGAAACAGTTTAGTGGTTGTTGGGCTGAAAAGGGGATTTGGGTTCGGGGATATATTATTTATCTTATGTTTCCCAAGTCTCAAAGATACACTCTTACCCATTAAGCACTAATCTCTTTCTGTAAATATGCTGGGGCCTGACCCAGCTGCTGTTCCCTTACAGATAGCTCTCACTTCATGGCTTATGGCTTATGGAGCAGCCCCCCTTGTGTGAGTAAGATATATAGGACAAAGACAGAGGAAAAGAGTGAGATACAATGGGGATGGTTAATCTGTTCATCTGCAAGGCAACATATACCCTCCATCTTGAAATAAATCTTTGAAGTCTCTTATAAATGACAATACTAAACTGACGGGTCCCACTCTCATATGTGAGTGGATGCAGCTTGGATGGTCAGTGTGGCTGCTACATTGGCAGATTCTTTTGTCAGGAGTTCTGAGTCTCCCATTGGGACAACTAAACAGAAGATACATCCCCTTTTAAACTACCATACTTTAAAACCTTTGGTATTTATGTGAGTAGAATTAACAGTTCAAGAACTAGAAAAAAATCTGTACTTAGTCTTAGTTCTGCAGGGGTTTTTAACATTTTGGGTAGTGTTTTAACTACTTTAGTTCAGCTTTTTCATTTGACTTTTTTTTTTTTTCTCCAGTAAAAAAGCTTTAACTTAAACCTTGATACCAAGATAATCTCCAGACTGAATACAGCAATACAGGAAAGTTACTTACTTGCCTTTCCTGATACCTGCATTTGAAATAAAGCCTCTTTATAGCAACATAAGCATCCCCAAGTTGGAAGGCTTGTACACTTTGACCTAAATCAATACCATTAAAGTAGTTCAATGCTTTTATGGAGACAAAGGCATTCTTTAGCAGGGCAGTGACAGATTTCATTAAACTTGCTGTGTTTTCACTGTACAAACCATTTTCTGTTTTACCAGCACTGTATCTATCCTCTAACCTCTCTTTTTGTGGTTTCTTTTTGTTTCTCTCTTTAATATAGTAGGCAAATAACTAGATTTCCATTTTTTTCCCCTATCTTTCACCTGTGGCTTTTTCTATGAGATAAGTAATGACTTAACATGCCCTCTTTTCAAGTAGTGTAATAGAGTCTGAGGAGTCTTAGAACATGAAGTGGAAAAAGGCACACCAGCTTTGATTCTTTTGGCAGACAATTTTATTCATTCAGAGGCTAAGCTCAGTCCCCAAGTCTTCTTTTCTATATAAAGAAGGTCTGTACTTGTCCAAAGTCTAAAACATGGGGTTTTTTTTTCCATCAAGAAGTAGTTTTTTCTTTTTGCTGTCTTATACCATCTGGTGAACTTAAGACCTAGACCCATAAGAAGGTCACATTCAGCTATACAGTTGTTTGTAAGTTCAGAGGAGGCCACGAGGATGGCTGGGGACTGGAGCACCTCCCGTATGAAGACAGGCTGAGAAAGTTGAGGCTGCTCAGCCTGGTGAAGAGAAGGCTGTGTGGAGACCTCATAGCAGCCTTCCAGTATCTGAAGGGGGTCTATAGGGAGCTGGAGAGGGACTCTTCACTAGTGACAGGACAAGGGGTAATGGGTTCAAACTTAAACAGGGGAAATTCGGGTTAGATATAAGGAAAATGTTCTTTACTTTAAGGGTCGTGAGGCACTGGCACAACGTGCCCAGGGAAATTGTAAATGCTCCCTGCATCCCTGGCAGTGTTCAAGGCCAGGTTGGACAGAGCCTTGGGCAATGTGGTCTAGTGTGAAGCGTCCCTACCCATGGCAGGTGGTTGGAACTGGATGATGTGAAGGCCTTTACCAAACCAAACCATTCTATGATTCTATGTGGTTGTTTCTGGGCTCACAGTTTTGGACAGTGCTACAAAATAATGATGTTATAAATGAGGATCCTGCTTGCAAAGGAATGATCTTGTGCTGAGGATGCTGGGAAGGGGTTTGCAGGAATTCCTGTTTCTGCCACCCAGTGCCTGTATGGTCTTCGGCAAACTCACATTAGCTATTTCCTTTTTCTCAGCATTTGTTACTATTAATTGACATTGTTCTGCTTATATTATAAACCTATTAGAGAAACATTTGCTTATTCCTCTGTGAATACCATGTATACCTAAGTCTCAGCTGTGGGTTCTACAAACGATGGATTCAGATTTGCCTTTACTATTTTCCCTAAAATGCCTTGGCCACTTATAACTAAAACTCCCAGCAAATTGTTGAACTTCAAGGACAGAAACTGAAGTCCAAGATGGCCTGAACTTCTATGTCTTGGACACCCCAAAGGGAAAAAACAAAACAAAACAACAAAAGCACAAATAAAGGGAGCTGTGAGAAACTGAAATACTGCAGAAAAAGGTAAGCATGTGAAAGGTGGGAGAACCACACAGAGACTGGTCAAATTGCTCTGAAAAAAAAGACTGGATCTAGTCTTACTGTGAGGCTTTGCCAGCTCTATGGTTCCCAGTGGGGCCTCACCTTCACACTTGAAGCAGACCTGGGGCAGAATCAGGAATTACTTGAAGGCCAAGCTCAGTTCTGCAGACTGCTCAGTTTCACGTGTCCTCATTTCATCTCCAGGTACAGAAGAAATAATGAGACAAGCAACGGGTATAGCTCATGGTTGCAGTTGAATACAAATTGCTCTTACAAAATGGAGCATCCACCTGTAAACCTGTCTCCTCCAGAGTCCTCTCCTGTATCACTAATGCATGATACTTGGTTAATTCAGACAGCAAGGTACCAACCCTCCCCCATTAAGCACATCAGAGCTGTTACTGCATCCTCAGGGACAGCCTATTGCTTTGGGCAGATAAACTCTTTAAGGCAAATATATGGGACCAAATCCATCTCTATTGCAATTCCATTGAAGTCAACGGGGTTTTATACCTGAGAGAGATGTGAAGCTTATTGCATAAAGGCAGATTTTTTTCCCAACTTCCTTTCATTTACCTCTCTATGAATTTGAAATGAGCTCCTCTGCTCATGACTTATTTATGTTGAGCCATACGTTTAAACTCTGGGGTTTCCTTTTTCAAACGTCATGTCCTTTTACACTATTGTTTCTCCTGGAAATGCTCAAATGATTAGCCAGCAAAAGGAAAAAGTTGTGGGACAGCATCAGCTGACACTTTCTATTCTCCCACTTAAGCACAATGAAGTGACTCCATGGTTTGGATTTCCTTTTATTCCTTAGCTCTCCAAGGAGGAAACTTTCATCATTAATGGAAAGGTTGTTGTATGTTAAAGGGGAGCAGCATTCTGCAAAGCTGTCCTCAAAACTCTAACTGCAGATTTGTCCTAGCATCACTGAAATCACCTCAGCTGATCTCAGAATGTATTTTTCTTACTAGAGTGGATTTTGAAGGCAAGGGAAACAGTTGTGGAGACACAGATACAGGTTCAAAGCAACATTTAAGCCTCCTTTTATCTATGAATTTGCAAAGTGGGAGTCTTTCATCCCCTTTTCCTTCTGTCTAAGCTCACATAGATATCGGTTTACAGAGAAATATTTCTCTACAACAGAAGGAGCCAAATAAATATTGAAGAGGAGTGAAGATTGGGGGAGATGTATGAATATAAGGAAAGGCTTTAGAATACAAGTGCATGGCTTTGCATGGATATGATCTCCTTGATCTGCATATAAAGTCCAATTTCAGCACACTTCTCAAGCCAAGCAGAGTCCTATCTATCTTCCCACCGGTCATCCCATCTCAGGAATCAGCTCATTTTAAAGGATTTCTTTTTTTGTGTTAAATTTTTCAATTTGGGCAGAAGTATTTCAGGAAGTGAAAAGAAATCCCAGCATTTAACTATGCTCCGGAGGGATAAGAAATGTAGCGTCTTTGTCTGGGAGTGCCCCAAAGGTGCCATTTGAGTCAAAACCTGCTTTCGAAGATGTATGTTCTGAAAATCATCAGAGCAGAACTGCTCAAGCCAGGTGCCTGTATTACTTTCTATAGTAGTGCAGACTGTATACTACTATACTTATATAAACTGGCCCAGATTCACCAGTGTTTCAGTAAACCTTGTTAACATATGTAACTTGTGTGTTGTAGAGATGTTACAAGTCTTTTACGTGTCTCTTAAATGGTGGTGTGTGCCCTAGGAATATCATAGCTTAGGACAGCGACATGTCTGCTGCTTGGCAGCTACCAGGAAAGAGGAACAACAAGTAAAAGAGGGTGTTTTTCTGAGCAAATCAACCAGTGTTGCTATGAGCAGCATGGCAGGAATGAGTTCTTGAGATGTATAAGCCAGGATGAAGGCTTACCAAATACATCTGGGGTTTAGCACAGAGGTGGTGCTTTTTAGCAGAAAGTTGGGGTAGACAAAAGCAGAAATCTGGACAACCAGGTGGAATGAGGCTTTGGAAATAAGTCAAGTAGGAAGACAGATTTCTATAGAACTTCAGTATTTTGACCAAAGCAGGCAGCCCAGTGACTTCTCTGTTAGTTTTTCATTGCCAGTGCCTAGTAAGGCTCATTTGGATGCTGAGCAGGGAAATCATGACCCAGTACAGTCTCTACAATATATATATGCTTACATGTGAGTTATTTATCTCAACACCTTGTCTTATCAGAGGAGAGAAACAAATGTTTCAAGGACCTGACTCATTTCATCCCAATTTAGCTAAAATAAGAGAAGACAGTTCATGACCTAAACACTCCTGTTTCCATTAAGAGAAGAGGGAGCTCAGGCAGCTGGCTTGGATCATCTGGGAACATCCCTTTCCAGACTTGTTTTATGAAATTGTCTTTTCCTTATGCAATAAAATTTGCAGAGAAAATCAGGTTATGAGTATCCTGCTTTGTGCCATAGGTCATAGAGGCTGGTCTAAGTGTGTGCAATGCATGCTTTAAATAATGACATCTGTACTTACACATGACTCTGGGAAATAGCTTTATCTCATCCTTTAAATGTCTCTCTCTATAAGAAGCTGCATCTTTGCTGACAAAGAAAAGATTTAGTAGGTGTTTAATGTAACTGATTATCTGCTGATTCAATCAGTTATGTGAGCCTGGAGCCAAAGGGAGCATTAGGTGGCTTTATGCTGGTACTGCAGCTGCTCTGTTACTCGACCCTGTGACATGTTTGTTATCTGGTGTAAATATTTGCATCTGTCAGAGAAACCTGCCCTGTCCCCTTGTGCCAGATTGTTCTGCTACAGAGACTGAAATCCTCCTTATTAGTTTGCATGAGGGCAAGCACAACCTGTTCAGAATTCAGGTGGAATAAACTGAGTGGACAAAAAAAGAAATCTATGAAAAAATAAATGCCGGGTCAGCCTGAAATACATCTGGAAAGGTTTCCAAGGCAGAGCCTATTCAAAGCCTGTTCTTGCCTTTAGTGGCTTTTCTGTTCTGTCTTTACACAGTTGACCTTTTGTACTGAAGTTGTTATCCCAGTTGCATGGATGTAAAAGCGAAGAAAATGAGGCTGACAGTGATCCTGCGTGGAGTAAATTGCAAAGGCAGGTATCGATGAGGAAAAGGATGAGCAATTCTGCATCAGAAAGGCCTTGGGAACTGAAATTCCTTCTCTGTGGCAGGTCATTTTGTCCCTGAAGAGTAAACAGCCCAACCACACAGGGGTCCAACCAACTGCATCAGTTACGGTGACCTTTCTCAGGTAATGATCGGCACTGAGGCTTTAGCACAGCAATTCTTGGTGTGTTTCACTTCAGCTGCCTGGAGAGCTGAGACAACGTCTTCATATACAAACTACTGTATATGTTTCAAGTGTATCACCCATCAAACGAGCACAACCAAATGCACTTCCTTCTGAAGCCTTGTCAATGCCTGAAAATTGAGTTTGGAATAATCACATTTTGGTTGCCCTTTCCAGCTTCACCTGGGTGGTTGAGGGTAAGGATGAGCCTGACCTCATTCTCTTTGCTGCCTGTAGAGCAAGATTGATCACAGGAGTCACTGCTCTGTTCCACATATCCTTTCCATCACTGATGGGGCTCTCTGATGCTCAGGTGATTGCTCCATAGACCTTGCTCCTGACAGCAGAGAGGATGTGGCACTGGTACAATCCATGGCAGGAGGTCAAGAACAGCCCCCACATCACTCTACCATAGGAGGACCTCCAGTGATGCTGGAGGCACAACCCTTAGGAAGCAACGTCCTGCTTTTGCTAACAGAAACAGCAGTCTCCAGGGCTCACATTTCCAAAGCTCTGATTTCACTGACAAAAACCCCATACCAGTTCATCAAGTCCCAAAAAGGAACTTGTTTGGAAGAAGTGGCTGTGCCTGATGAAGATGTGATACACAGACTTAGCGTACCTTTGGGTCTGAGCAGCCAGAGCCGGGTGAAGAGGGACTTGTGCTGTGGTCTGGCACAGCACAGCTGGCAATTCTAGCAGCTCACTGCTGGCAAATGGCCTATCTGTTTGTCTCTTGGTTCCTCAATTCTGTCTGTCTGCCTGCCCTCATAGTGTCTCAGGCTGTAAATCCTTTAAGTGAGGAAACACTTGGAAAAATAATGTCTTTCTAGTGTCATAACAACATGGCAGTTGCTCCTAAGACTGTGATAATACATATAAATAATTGAAGTGTGGGGTCACTCTGATATAAATGGGGGACAAAATCAGCATCTATCTTAGCCCTGTGTCTTAACTGGCTTTGCTTCTTTATTACACTGCAGAGACTGTGAGAGAGAAAAAGATAAACCACACAATGTGACTGTTATAATAAGGCTGGTTTACTGTATGGACATAACGCACGAGTTGTCATAGCTTGGGAAGAAGGGGTCATTCTGTGTTTAGAGTTGAATTTTTAATGCTCACAAGCTGAAAAACATAGGTAAATGTTAAAGAAAGTCTCATGGCAGCACAGCCTGGAAATGGATTCCTTTTGGGGGGATGTGAGAAAGCATCAGAAACCCCTTAGCACATTGGGTCTTAATATTTGAGTACTAGGGGGTACAAAATAGGAAAGTGTACATAAAAAAGACATCTTGTGTTACTGTACTTTGACAGAACCTTTGAAATAGTCCTTAGTTTTCCTTCTTCTTTTTTTTTATGGGAACAAATTTTTGCTCAATAGATTTGTTCCAAGAGACTTTGAGCTCTTTGGGTGAAAAGTGGTGACATTCCTGAAGGCTCTGGGGTGAGAGTCTGGGATATTTGCCTGGAGCTCCCTGTCATCAGGAGGACCCTGTAGAGGTTAATAATGTAAATTATTAATTCTTCCAGTTGAAAGGAGGAGGCCAAGATCCACCCAAGAAGGAGACCCAGTGGTCTTATAAATGTGTTGTTTCTGGTTTTCCATCAGTTACTGCTGGACTGCAGACATGGCTCTGATCACACAGAATATAATACTGGGGTTATATGTGCCATGGACTAAAAACAGAGCAGCTTGTCTGGAAATACATCTGAGATACATATGTGCTTTCAGCACTTGAAAGAAAGGTTTGGTCTGAGAAGCTCTTGACTGAAAAGGGATGATGACTTCTCTCCTTTCTGTCATGAGACCTCCTAGATGGTAAAGTTCCTCCTTTCTGGCTTTAAAATCCTTAAATGTACATGGATGTCTGATGGTACAGAATTTTCTCCATTCTTCCCCACATGTGAGGAGGCCTTGGGTGCAGCCTCTAGTGTGCAGTGCTATGCTGTTGTTCATGAGACCAGCATGCAATGAATTTAGAAGTGTTCATTGAAATTCTCTGCCATAGCCATACTTGGAATCCAGATCATTCTGATATAATCTGAAGAAGTTTTACACAGAAAGAATAATAAAATATTGGAACGGTCTGCCCAGAGAGGTGGTGGAGTCACCATCCCTGGAGGTGTTTAAAAAGAGACTGGATACTTGATGACA